>CABFOW010001161.1:131294-167530 GCA_902141385.1 Timema californicum | reverse complement strand
CTTGGAAGCGATGTTATCACTGGATATTTTAAGTTATACCTGACTCGGGGAGCGCAACAAAACTCCCGTAAGGCTGGGTATCATCCTTGTCTGTGGCCTAGGGTCATATCCCCCGGTGGGCTGTGACTCTAAATATTTAGAACTAGCAGAAGTACCACCCAGCATTTCATTGCGTGGTTACTCTGAGTTACTATTTGCTTCAATAAAACAGAAAAAATATCCTTAAATTTAATTCTTCCAACCCAGTTTTTAATAAATTTAAAAAATCAAATCGAAAACTTAAAATTTCTGTTTCGAGGTGCACATGTTCGTGCACAAGGATACTTGATTTTTTTTAAATTTTCAGCCCTCTGCGTGCCACGGATCACGCAATGCTCATGACATACAGACACACTTTTCATTTTATGAGATGAAATAGTGATCGTAAATTTTGAGTAGTGAGTAGTAATGTGCCCCGTTAATTGTGTTTATTGGATCATTTTAAATTTAGAATTAACCTAATCGCCGCTAATTACATACAGGTTGACCTTGAAATATTACGCTTGAATTTGTGCCAAGATTGTATTTGTACTTTAATAATGAAGGATACAGCTCCTTTTCTATATATCAAATTTTCATTCAACTATAGCCTATATACTTATTGATTAAATATATAATAATTAATTTATTAAAATATTAGAATAGATTACTAATATAAATATATAGTTTAATATAACAATATATAGTTAATTTAATTATTTAAGTAAATAAGTTTAATTTTAAATATATTAAACTTATATATAAAGTGGGCATTGTAGTGTGAATTAACTTCAAATAAATTAGATAAAATAGGCATTAAAAACAATTCCTAAGGATTTTATACAATGGCTGATATTTTGGGGTAATTTATTGAAGAAAAAACTAATTTGACTTAACCTAACAACACTTTATTTCAAACATTACTCAAAACACACCCGATACTATATAAAATGCACATTGATTCTATAAAATGCCGGATTTAATACATTTCTAAGTAAAATATAATATTATATAATATTTGTCGCTAGTAATGACACTGTAGAAACACAAATCATTGGTATTGTTTGCTAACTAACTATACATACACTTACCGTCAATACAATAGGCCTGTTATAATAAAAAGTGGGAAGAAAACGTCCTGTTTAAAACGCGAGGTAGATGATTTAAGGGAGCAAGAAGGTACCTGAAGGGTGAATCAGGCACTTTTGGTGAATTTGCCTTGGTCAAGAGTTTTGAGGTACCAAGCTTCAGTCGCCGAGCAAACCCATCTCTGAGCTACTTTATGCTGGAATCACGATCAACTTAGCATTAATGTAATGTGTACGTAACTTAAAGTAACGTAACGTAAATTAAAGTAACGTACATTATTATTATTATTATTATTATTATTATTAGAACCACGTCTTACTACCCGTTCGGGTGCAAGCACTTTCGCTAATGTATAATTGTAGGGTCATTGTGAGACGATGGAGGACCTATAGTTTAACGTGGAATCCTAACCACAGTGGAGGCCTGGCATTCCACACATTCACAAGTTGTTATTAATACACGTCTTGTCAGAGGTGAAGGAAGGGTTTGTCAATCAGATAGATCTGTGCCGGGATCGGGGATTGAACCCCGGACCCCCAGCACACAAGTCCGACACCTTACTCCAAGACCGCCAGGTCACCGACCGTAAAGTAGAGTTTCTTCTAGTGTTTATAAGTGTAAACCATCACGATGCAGTTAACACTAGGTTCACTTAAATTAAGAATCGTCCAGGGGAAAATATTCACGTTACGTGGCCGTTAAGTGAAGGGTACCACAAGTTCTTGCTAGCCAATCATGTTGCGAGCAACATAAACATGGTTATTTAGTACTTCATTTGTATATTTATCGTATGCAGACGACTTCTTTATATAGTCTGTATTGGTCTTAAAAACTCTAAAATGTCGTATTCTCTTGTTTATATTTATTGTGTGCATCGTAAACTTACATTGCAAGTGTTGCAGTCAAATCAATAATAAATTCTTGAGTTTCAATGTAATGAATCTAAATTTGTATTCAATTAATCCAAATTAATTTATGGTCTCTGTTTTACTCGGGCTGCTAAGTTACGGAATCCTGATCACACACTTGTTTATTTACATTAAGTGAACGTTACATGATTAAGCTTATAGCCTGAACGGATAGTAAGACGCGGTGCTAAAAACAAGAGATAAGTGAACGTTAAGTTGGTCGTATTCCCGGAATCAGTTAAAATACTATGTGGGACGAATTTTCATCTTAACTTTGGGAAAAATTAAACGAGAAAAAAATATATTTGGAGCTCACTAGGAGTCGATGGAATCCCAAATTGCATTCAGGGATCAGTAAAAGTAGTAATAATAAGCATAGAATAATTATTAATCAAAATCAAGTTTTAAAATTATACCTGGACATGGGAATCAAACGTTTAATTCTTGGTGCGTTAGATTCGGGTTCGATTCCCTTTTTCAGATGTAATTTAACAACTATAGGTTAAGTTATTTGCCACTAGTTAAAATGAACCTCTATTTTAGGCAATCATCCATAGTAAATATAATTTCCACCATTATTAACAAAAATAATGTTCTAAATTAATGACAGTATTGTCCATTCACTGTAGCTCAATTTTCTGACAGTTCCGGACCGGAACTAGGAAGACAAACGAGGGAAGATTTACGCTACGACGTACCTACAATTTTAAATATTTTCTGAACATTTTATGTATTTATTTAGTTAGAACATTTCTCTGACTTTTTTAAATTTTGGTTCATAAAACAATTATTGCCGGGTATATCCATTGTTATGTAAACTACTTTTAGATCAGATAAATTTGAGAAATTAGTGGGTTTGAGACCAGTACACCCTTTTAAAATCTTTTTTAAAAATACACACAATCGAAAAAATAATGTATAAATGTATAAACAACTAAACAAAACCCAATTTCACTCTTGTAAAATGAAGAATGCAGAAAACTAAACCTCTATTATTTTTTACTCAAACATAATCTTGTATTTAATATCCCAATTAATCTTCCGTGAGATGGCTTCTTAATTGACATTTATAATAGATTTTAATCAAAGGTTTATCTCTTATATACATTATTATAATACTCAATATTTACTGTACTGATACCGAATTTTAATGCTGAACTAAATACTTACTAATCAAAGCGCCGTGAGATAGAATTAAATGCAAGATGTATGGCAGCTGTGTATTAAAAGTAGGCGACCCTTAAGGGGTAAATTAAACACCACAATACTTTCGTTAATTGTATGGTTTGATACCAGTTCAGTTATCTAAATTACATTAGGATCGCATAAGATCGCCATCGTTAACTTGGGTAGAATGAGAAAGTCACAGTGATAAATAAATGGAACACCATCCTCAGTGCACCCAACCAGGATTATAGCTCTGTCCTCCCTGTACAACCGTGGCTTTGTACTGTACATTGTTAGGTTGAGACCTTGGACTACGTGGCCTCCAGTGAGGGCTTAAACTACCATGTCAAAACAATAATAGGTGGATGAATTTTTAGTGAACAACCGCAATAGGTTTCAATTTTTATTATTGTTTCTGGAAATTACAAATGAGGGGAAAATTGTATAAATTCTTTTTTTACTATTAAATATAGTAATGAAATTTTAATCTTCATACGATCACTCTTTGACATCAAAAATAACCATTCATTAAAAATCTTCAATAGTCTTCAAATGCTATGGTTTAATATTGTGAATATTATATTTCAACTGTCTGACATTTTATATTTACACTAATCCATAGATTGGATAATACATAAAGAAAAACCTCCATTCGTGTTGCTCAATTGTAGCATTTTAAAAACTGGAACTAGTAAAGTCCAATATTCATAGAAATGACTCTTAAAAATTTTTTTGCGGTCAACTCAGATAACATTTTATTATTTTATTAGTGTTTTTATAGGTATTGATTTTTTTTCAAAAGTGACAGCTACAGATAATATGAATTAACGTGAAAGTATAGCTAAAACTTTTCTGGCTTCCTACAAAAATTGAGCTTTGATCCCGTAAATAAGGAATGAGAAATATCTTTTATTCAAATATTATATAATTGAGTTACTTTTCTAGTTTAAAATGGCTAAATACTCGTATTAATATTGATTGGAAAATTTGTTTGTGCACAGTACATTTAATCCACTATATAATTTTTTGGCTGTACAGATATACTTTTATATATTATTAATACAAGCTATGTTCTACACAGCTCTCACTTTTGACGAGTGGTGTCAACTCTCAATATTTACAGTTGTATTGAAACACTTTAAAAATGTTTGGATGCAATTTAATTCAAATTTGAAAACTAAATATATTTACATCAATAAAAATTAACACTTGAAAATTTTAGCTTATTTTTGACAAGTTTATTTGACATTTATGGACTCATTTATTTAAATATTAAATATCAAATAACTATCCAAATTCAATTAGTGTTCTAAACTTATAACTTAAGGTGAGGATGTAGGAGTCACAAGTAAAGGGCAGTGTTTGCAGCAGCGTTTCTATCAAAACAATATTTTTTTTACCAAAATAAATAAGTATATATTGAATTGAACTCTATTTCCCCGTGGTGATATCAACAATTTTTGAATATATGTCAAGGGTTTTCTAGAATTTAATGATAACGTTTCTTCTTCATTTAAAAAGTTTTTCATCAAATGCTATGCTTATGACCAAGATTCAAAAATTGATGATGATATGGTGTTAAGAAAATTAAACTCTTTGTTTATACTGAATCAATATTTTATTAAATTTAGCCAAAAGTTGCTATAAAAACTGATAAAAAATTGGCGTTATAATGTTATAGTGTTTTAACTTGTGTTCTCTACTTCAACACCTTAAATTATCTTTTTAAGTCTGTAAATAAGTAATTCTAAAGACAATAATATTAAACGAATGATAATATAATCCTTTCTAGTTTTTCAAACGTTTTAACTTCAAATTTTACAAACATGCACGAAAAGATTAATTTAAACCAACTGAAATTTATTATTAGTGATAATAGTCTTGGTTAAATAAATAAAGGGTCAACTTTGATTGAGAATTCAAAACGTTGGTAATATAAATTATATTTTTACATTTTGCTTATTTTGAAAGCAAACAATTTTTTGATATGATCATACCTAAGTTCCTACGTTGATTTTACTATTACATAGTCTATAGTTATTCAATTTATTTATAATCGCTTCTATTTACCTGAAAATAATCTATTTTAGAACAAATTTCAAACATGCGTTAATATACTGTAGCTTATAAACAATATATTATAAATAAAAATATGTTAGTATGTCCCAAAGCTTTTCTATTTTTTTTATTACTCCAAAAACACTTCATAATTCTTACGTTCCCTCCCCCCTTTTCATATATATATTTTTATGGACTAGATAAATTATGCTGGCGTCAAATTTAGCTTTCTTTTTGTTTTGAAAGATTCATGACTTCCTGCTGGCGATGACAAACACTTTGCATGTATTTTGGTGCCAAACCAAAGAAATATTCAATTTTCTTTGCACCCTAGGAAGTTTCCAAATTTATGGATCCAAATTCTTGACTTCACCCAAAACAGGAAAGAAAAATAACCGAAAAGCATCCCAAACAAAACACACTTTGTTGGTGAGTACCAATAACAAGCATTTCAAGACAAGAATGGCAACCCTGGAAGGTTACTTTATTTTGGCGGAATGACATAGGCCACGTTTACTTTTCTTATTTTTACACCAACTGCAATATTTTATAACAGATGAAACGACAAGTTTTGAATTGGTAAAACAAATCAAACCAAACTTTGAATGGTTACAGTCTGGTTCAATAAGAAAGTGAGTAGCCTCCTTTTTCTGACCTTACATTATAAATACGTGGTGACCCTTAGTAATTATGCATAACATTTATGCTATTGGAGAAGCTTAACCTATTTCTAAGCCTACTTGTGATTCTGGGACAAGTCTCAGATTAGTTTAAATTTGTTTTACAAACAATTCACAAATACACCTGGGTTCGACTCTCAACGTTGCCAAACAATTATCATTGAAGAAATTAGACTGTTATGTCTGTTTTACAAATAATATACTCGTAGTTTTTAAGTCTGGTGCTGAATAATCAGTCGGTTCAGAAATTGCTCATTAAATATCCCAAATGAAAATACATATATAAGAATTTTATTGATTGAATTTAGGTTTGGTTAAAATAGAGCACACATATTTGAATATACTTGGAGATAATATTTATAATGGAATAAATATGGTAGCGTGGGACATACGTCCGTGGAATTTGCAGCCGCTTTCCTGGATATTATTGTTTATATGTAGAGAGAGGGATTTGTTAAACTAAAAGGGACGCTACGCTGGCTTTAATGTCGTCTGAACTGTACTCGCGCGCGAGGCCAAGCTCTGGGATTTTCTGCCGTAAACTCTCATAATATCAAATTCTAGAGGTTAGGTTATGTTAGTTAAGATTAGTTTGGGTTAGGTTCAGTTATGTTAGGTTAGAGGAAAATAAAACATCAAAATGAGTAATTTAGAATGTAAGTGCACCCTTGATCCAATTTCAGGTCCCTGATCGAAATAACCTTCCAAAATATAATTCGTATCGAAACTTGACTATATTTACAAATTGGAGTGGTGGGCGCAAATACCACGACGTTGTTTCAAGTCCCACGTAGCCTAAAATATAACATTTCATATGGATTTATTGAGTAAAACCAAGTAATAAAGAGAGAGGAGAAGAAGAAGAAGGGGTGGAGAGATTTTTCAATCCAGACCCCGAGTTTATTTAGCGGACCCTACTCAATCTTTATCCTGGAGGCTATTTGATTAACAAAGGTTGCCTTTAGTAACTGGTATCGTTTTATTTATTTTCATCTCTTCCTCTTTCTGGATAACATTGCTATCCATTTTTTTTTATGATCAGTCTATAATTCAATAACCAGGACTATCTTAATACAATCAATTTTAACACCTTCTCGGTAATAAATATACCTTTCTCCCTTAACAGTCTAACCCTAAGGTGAAATGATGAGAAAGGTTATTAAATTAAACTTTATTAGAATTCGCCTTGAAGGGAGTTGAAAAGCTACTAAATCAAATTAAACAATATAAACTATTAATTATTCTGTATACCCACTACAATGGCCGTATGGCCTAAGGCATCACTCGCAGTAGAATAGTGCCATACTGCTGCTGATGGGGTGATCGTGGTTCAAATCCTGGACGGGTGCACTAAGGATGTTTGTTCCTAAAAGTGTTTCTACTTTCTCTGTCAACACAAATTCTTGTAAATTTCCTTTAAATTCAACCGTAACACATTAGCGTAATTAGTACATATGCGTAATACCCGATGAATAACCAGTATGATACATTGAATAAAATATATTTTTTGTACATGAACGAATATAAGGGAACATACTAAGGACACGTAATAATGAGGGGTAATTCAAACTGAGTATGCCAGGGCTCATTTGGATGAATAATATACGACCACAGGTAAAAAAAAACACACACACACACACACAAAAACACACTCCTAGGCGCAGTCAGTGGCAATTGAAACTCGGCTTCCCGGTTCAAGGTTAAACAGGCAAGCACTGAGCTAATCTTACCATTCGCCAAATATGTTTCTGTGCCGCGCATCTTAATTCGATTATTTACACAACGGAGTGAGGGTGAGGAAGGTAGAATTTAGAATAAATCTACCCGTATTTGCGTGGAGGGAAAGTTGATAGCTATTTAGGAAAAAAACAAAAAACACTTTCAGTAAACCCAGCCGGGATCCGAAATCCAAAATACGCGTTACTGGGGAACCAGATCGGATAAGCTTAATTCCTTAAACCACGCTTCTACTCATGTGAGTGGTCCTTGTTTCCAATTTACACACAATTATTTAAAAATGGTAGCTAAATAAATATCGCTTTCATCTTGTTTTGAAATAACGCCCACTGCTATTTCATTAAAACTATTATTTACCCGAGCTGCTTACGTAGAAAAAGCTTTCCCCTAAATAGCTACATTCCAATTTTCATAAGAAGAAACTTTTGAAAATAACAATATACTGTATATATTTTTTGTCAACATTTATAACATTTTACAATATTATTAGGGTTATTTTATAGATACCATATTGATTGATTTATCAAAAATGACAACTGCACATAACCCACTTGATGACCGCATAGTCTAACGCGCTACTCTCATGTTAGACTAGATTGTTGAAAACGGGGAGATCGACGCTCAATCCCGGTAGGGTGTACTGAGGGTGGTTTTAATAAATGGTTTTACACTCCCCCTCCACGTAAATGTGGGTGCACTTCCTCTAAATGTATAATCCCTAGTTCCTAACAAATTAGTGTAAATGGTACATAGGCGTATGACCCAAACGGGTAGTAAGATGCTGTGAAAACAATAAGGTGATCGGCTCAGTTCCCATATAATATCAAAGTTAAGCTTCTTCGAGTGTGATCAGCACTTGGATGGATCAACTTCTAAGAAAAGCTAGAGTACTATTTACATTTACACGGGAAGGCGAGCTAAAAACATGTTACTAGAACTACTTTCACGTGTTTTTACGTCAAGTCATGTTATCTGCAGTCTGTTGCTGCTCACAAAACAAAAATAGGACGATGCTGACTTTGTACATATTCCTTGTGTCATTTGGTGTATTTTAGGTAATTGAACATACATTTCTAGTATCTGTACATAGATTCTTAGAATGTGACAGATTTTGGATTGAGAGAGATAAGGAAAAGAGTATGTAAGTGCTATATTCCAGACAATCTGAAGGTAAAGGTCAACTCGTTCGGGGCAACTTTCTAAATTTGTTGACATGGATAATTTAAACCTTTATGATTTACAATAGGCAGCAGACAAGTTGACAAACACCTCAATAATGAATATTAAAACTGTATTGTGGATGAGAATAGATGCACAACATCCTGGTAAGCTGAAGATTCAACGGAAATTTAACAAACAACTGGAAGACTGGGAAATGTTCAACATTTTGAAAAAAGGTAAAACAATTTCAGACATACGTACTATTTTAATCCACGAAATTAAATATGGAAAAGACATATATAAAGAAAAGATGACGGGCTTAATCAATTTGACAACATTTTTAACAGAAATACATTGTCTGTTCTACGTTGACTTATGAAGTGAATACAAAAAAGTGTGAATATTGAAAGCAATGCACTTTGAAAAACTATTTTAATTTAGATATATTTTAAATGTATCTAATAGTTATACTATATAAAATGCTGTGGTTCCATTCGGACAAAATTACTGCTTAGAGTTATACCTAACCTTTTGACTAATAAGACCAGTGGCACTTAGCCCTTTCCTATTCTTGCAATATGTTTTATTTTTTATAGTTAATTTGTTGGTACGTATTCTGTTTTTAAAGATATTATGTAATTTCCCTGAACCTTAAGATAATCTGTTAACATGAAAATACTTGGGTTTCTAGATTGTTGTCAAATTAAATAGTTATTTTCCTTAATAGCTCCTAATGTTTGAAATGGCACAAACACCCTTTGGGATTTCAATGACTCATGAGGCGTGAAAATCCCAAAGAGGCTAAGTGACATAATTTACATCATTTTAAAATCTTAAAATGGTCTATGTACCGAGATGAATGTCCACCTAAAAGGGCTAAGTTCAATAATGTATCTAAGAGGTTTAAAACACTGCTTATTATAGTGTTAGAGCTCATTCACATACCCTTTTCATTTCCAAAAGGACTATGTACCATTCAGTTATTTCTTATGAATGTGTTTTACTATCTGTGGTTGATTTGCATGATAACAGAGATGGGTGCATATGTATGTGGACTGAATCGTCAACTAGAAGTGGGAACAAAACTGCATCTTGTTTGGTGTATATTTTAAATTTTGAGAGCATTACGTATAGAAATAAATTATATATTTGTAGTGATAATAATTGTAAATTTCGATAAATAGTATTATTACCTATAAATAACATAGCCAAGTGTTATCGATATTACCTTAAAAATAATATGTTGTATTTTCTCAAAGGCTATTCCTATGAACATTCAATTGTAAATGTTATAACACCACGATTTGTATTCCCCCGTTATCAGGGGTACAAGTAACTAACACTCTCGGGGCTATAATTGCTTGTCATAGACTGAAGAAGAAAAATTTGCTGTCGAAAAATATCGATGTATTTAGTGACCCTCTCCGATGATGAGGCAGGCGTAAACCGACTAGTAGAGTTTAAATACAAGAAACTAAAAACAAATAGTAAAAAAAAAAATCACCCTATTAAATTCTCTTTTCAATTCTACACTATTTTTAGTTCTCTCTTCTATTTTATCTTTATTCTCGCTCATGAACAAAGAAGCAAAGAGCCACAATGCTGGCACCTAACTTTTTTTTTTCATACAAAACCACAGTATAAAAACGAATGCTTTCATAATTAGTTTGACTTTGGTTGCTGTACTCATGAACTAGCATAGCTTTGAAGTGGGGCGACAAAGAAACGTTTTATTTTTTGTTTTGGGAGGATTAAAAGAACCAAACAAAATGAAAAATACAATTTTATCATTACAAAAAGAAATATATTTTCAATTAATTATTAGTAGATTAACGAGAACTATTTGTTTGGCTACAAACATATTCTATAGTACTAAAGAGTCTTAAGATTTTTTTAAAAACTTTTACATATCATTAACCTACCTACATTAGCGGGAATGTGGACTAAGGCATCCATATCGGCTAGTTTGGTTTTCCTGTGACACTGTGTTCTGGGTTCAAGCTGTGTTCTATCTTACGACATGTCCATTCCTTTTATCAGCGAGATTAGACCGCAAATGCAACCTGTCCTCTGCCTTCTCCTATATTTCTCAGAATTTTCTTCTTTCCTTCAAGTCATATATTATTTGAATCCTCCTTCTTCCTAGTTCCTATTTCCCTCAACCTTTCCTTCTATGACGTCGGGCAGAAAAGATTTCCTCCTAAGGATGTGTTCGATGCATACCAGCGTGGAAATACTTCCTTTGCATTTCATCTTCACTAGTTAAATAACCTGCCCCGTGGTGTAGTGGTCGGTGCACCTGGCTATGAGCCTAGGAGTCCTGGGTTAGATTCACGGCTCGTACTTTGGGTATTTTTTCCTTTAGGTGGAATAATCCCAGCAGCCATCAGAGTTAGAATAATTAGGCTTAAGTTAGTTTAAGACTCACCCCGGCTCCACAACTTCATAACCATTGTCATCATATCATCTCATTGCGGGTACGACATGTAGACAACATCCTATGGTGTACCCTGGGCAGCGCTCTGTGTCACCGGAGGGGCTAATAGTCTACATATAAAGCGACCGAACCTGGACGTCATCTCCCTTCCGGTCATATTTGACATACGATAAAAAAAACTAATAAAACAAACTAGTTATATTAAATGCAGATAGCCCGGACAAGTAATATGATGCGATGCATATAGACATATATTGCCATAGGAGTAGATTAAGTTGTTGCACTTGCATCGAAATTGGTTACTATTGATTGAATTCCGGATAAGTGTATTGAAATTACTTTTCTTTTGATATTAATTTCATTTTCTTAATCCTCTCCATGCTGATGCGTGTGTTTTAATACAAGATTACCTTCTCATACACACGTCTTATAGTAAGTCATTAACAATCCTGGGATTAACTGTACAATAAAAATAATTGTGATCTCAACCTAGTCAACTACCAAACTACGATGGTATGATTAGAAATATAAACTAAACATAATAGCTTTATCACTTGTCTGGAGTATAAATGGATACTCCCATTTCAGAAAAAGGTATCCCCCGTGTAATCGGTTGGCCTCTTAGCCTCTTAGTTCAGGATTGAGAGTGTATTAGCTTGATAAACTTTGCCGACACCACAGTTTCACCAAATACGTGTTTGGTGATCATTTACATCTCAAAGCAATAGACGAGGCTTGCATCTGTAAGCATAAGTTTAAAATTAATTTTCACCATCAAGTCATATTAATAATTTTACCCTTTCATTTCGTAGTTATTTGATATGCCAAGAGATTTTAGTAGCTTTTTATAGTCAACAGTTTCAATTTCAAAAAGTAGTGTCGTATTTCAGAAGTTTTATATTTACATACATATGTATTGTATATACATTACATACATACATACATACATACATACATACATACATACATACATACATACATACATACATACATACATACACAAACATACACATTATCACACACACACATATATATATATACACAATATACATAAACACACACACGCTTCAAAGATACCGACAATACCTGCTTCAGTGCTCACATGACCTAAGGTTTCATTCTCACAATAGACTGGACTGCCAGTGATGGACAGTTTGGGGTTCAAATCTTGTCTGAGTGTACTGAGAATGGTTTTCCTAAATTATTTTCTACAGGTGCAGTACTGTACATTGGCTTTAATTTCCAACTTCATCATTCTTGACTTAATAGTGTGAAGATTAAGTAGTCATAAAGGGCTAAGGCTTACTAAGTAGTATTTTGGATAACTCTCTCCGAAGAAGAGGAATTTTTTAGTGAGATAGTCATATTGGTAGCTCTATGCTCTGAATATATAGCAAGAATCTTATAAAAAAAACTGTAACAACACCTCTCCAAATATAACATTTGTGTGTTGATTACATTTTTAAAGGGCTAAAGTTCATAAATATTCTTTGTACAAAATAAATAATCTCTCAGGTCACATCAAGGTCATTCATTGACCCATTTTCCCCAACCACACATTGATAAGAGACATACCTATGTGCCAAACTTTTTTGTGATGGAGTATTAAACATTTGAGCAAAAACAAAACTATAAACGGCTCAATATTACGTGAAACGTAACTAACAGGATTATAACTAATAGGTATCGCCCCTGTAATACTCTAAAGAAAGGCGTAACAGTATAATCTTGATACAACAAGCTAGCTTTGAACCCTGTACTCCATAGATTAAGTCAAGTAAACTAACCTTGCAGTAAACCCTCTCAATAGCGTTATCCATGTGATCTTGGCGTTTAGTATTTTGCATTTGAATTTGTTTAACTACCCAAATACTACTTTTCATGAGTTTACGTTTTGGTCGATAAGTTGTGTTGATATATCAGTCTTAGAAAACTACACATTTATGTTTTAATTACTATTTACAACACATATCGGTGGGAACCTGGACTAAGACGTCAAAATAGTCTTCTCTTGTTTACTAGTTTTGGTTAGATCAGGGTTTTAATTTCTACTGAGTGTACACCAGTTTTTTTCTCCCCTGAAGGTGAATACATTTTATCTCAATTAAACCTGCTTAAAACATACTCCAATAGTCTAGTCTTACTATCCGTCGAGACTCTCCATTTATTTAAATTAATTACGCATTGTTGAGAAAAATATATTTGGAAAATAAGAAAATAAGCTACAGATTTTAGTGGGTAGAAAGTAAAAAACTATATAGGATAAAACACCCTCATCTCACCTAAACAGTATTCGAACCTTGACCCACCCGTCATTAACAAACTAGACCAGACATAATTGGCGACTTAGCGAGAAATTATATTTAAATAATATTATTGACAAAAATGATATCTTTATCACCTCGCCTACCAAGTTAGAATTTGTTTTTGTAGAATTTTTTTGTGAGCGTATAATCCGAACAGGTAGCAATATACTGTGCTGGAAAAAAATTGTGAGATAAATACAGTGGTTTTTGAAACTAACCGTTTGTAAACAAAATCTTTTTATATGCCTTCCACAACATTTACATTGTTGCATACAAATATTGTATCCATTAATTTTACTGAAGTCCTAGAGCTTGATATAATTATGAAACAACGTAGAAAATTTCCAAGTAAGTCCCAGAAATCACAACAATATTTACACAAAACATAAATACTACATAAAAGCTAAAATCAAAGGTGGAAGGCACAGACAGCTGATATATATATATATATATAAATATAAATCGGTGGTCTGTATGATATATATGTAATGAAATATACCTTTTTGTCTAATCTACGAGTATTCCAGGTATTTAACGTGCACTTTCTGAACCTACTGATTATATCAGCACACGACTTATAAACTAACTTAAATCTATAAGAAACACATCATTCAGTCCCCAGTCGTTAATTAATCAATGTGAAAGGGGAAAACCACATTTTACCAATGATAAATTATTCGACCATGTCAGGAATTGAACCTGGAGCCCTATCTCTTCAATCAGATACGCTATCAACTGAGCTAAGGTGTTAAACAAATAAAAAAGTACACCTTTACATATTTTTAAATAAAAAAATGAACTAATTTGAATAGTTTTTAGCTAATTCCAGCCTTATCTAAATTGTGAAAAACAGATTTTAAATGTATGCGTAGTAACGACAACATCATTTAAAAAAACAACAGATTTTTCATAAATGTATCATTTTAATATTTCATATAAATTGTAAGACAAAATTGGGAGAGAGGAGAAATAAAATACTTTAATAGAGTTAAGAACAAAAGTTGAAATAAGACAATAATGCTGGGAAAGGTGAGATATAGTAAAAGTTGTGACGTCAGATCAAAGAATAAAGAACAATATATATATAAAAAATGACGATGTTTCTGATACTTACTCCGACCCTCGAAGAGAGAGAAACGTTGCAAAAGAATATATTATATATGTAAAAAGTATACAAAACTGAAGTTGTTTACAATTTATGTTGCACTACAAATAAGTTTAAAAGATACTGCATTGCCAGAACCAGACCGGTAAACTAAACTATACGTAGTCTGATCTATTACATCTCTACTCCAGAGAAACTTCCAAAACAACTCAACGTAGTCCATTTACTGTAAATTTCCTTCTTTAAAAAAATAAAAAATAAATATTTCTTTGTGGAGAAGAGTTTTTTATGGGACTTATAAAAGGTAAGTGGATGGGTTCCAATGTTTTAAAGTGTTTCAAAACAATACCATATATTTTTTTGTACAGGAACCATAAAGGAAGTTTCCACGTTTTGATTACCTCAGTAATATCGTAAATAGCATTAATAACGGTGTAGTTTTCCTTTCTTTCAAAATTAAGGCTATTAATATTTCAAGTTAGGATTTTAACAGATACATTTTAAAGAAAAGTTGTTGAAAACATCGTAACGACTCGCTTTAAAAGTATTATTTTAGAATACAAAAACTCCAATGAAATGAAGCAAATTTTATCTTTGGGTAAAATTATTTTATGGATCACTTACCTTTCGATAATAGTAGAAATAATTGGCAGTAAAATTATTTAAAATTTTAAAAATACCATAAAGTTAATAACAATGTTATCAAATATCAAATTAAAAAGTTTTGTCCCAACAAATAATTTTTACGGTTAGATAAATAATAATAATAATAATAATAATAATAATAACAATATTAACAATAAAAATGTATGTCTTATAATCTAATGTATTAAGTTACTATTGAATATATATTATTATTAATATTGTTATTAATATTGTTATTATATTATAATAATTTATCATCACCACGTCTTACTACCCGTTAGGGTTATACGCTTAAGTACTAACAATGCTAATGGTTTAGGAATTGGGAAGGTTGAATTTAGAGGAAGTCAACTCATGTGTGCGTGGAGGGAGAGTGTAAAACCATTTAGGAAAACCACTTCGGTTCACCTGACTGAGATTCAAACTCCGATCTGCCCGTCCTCGGCAGTCAAGTTCAACACGAAACTAGCACGTTAGCTAACTACGATACCAAGGCGTGTTTAAGACATATAAAGCATGGCTGGAATAAAAAACTTATTCAGGCCATAGGCTGCTAACAGCAATGGATGTAAAGTAAAGTAAAAAAGCACAAATCTATTTATTTAAATTTAGATAGGTTTGATGTTTTGGTTACCAGGGAATTAGCTACTAGCTTTAAGGGACGTAGATTAACTAATGATAGAATCAAGCTGAGTAAATTAATAGGAAAGAAACAATCCAACTGGAGAAACTATTGGAAATTATAATTTGAAGAGGGATAAATTAGTTTCCCTTGTCAGTTATCTAACTTTTCCTTCTTAGTTTGAGCTACTGTATGCGTGCTTACAGCTATCTGATAGGGAATAATTTACTTAAAATTGTAATACACTTTTTCTGTAGTGTCTGACGTTATCTTCTGGCGCAAAATATTATAATTTAAAAATCAATATTTACCCTGCAAACTTTAATAGGTGATTAACTTCCACGAGCCGTGGTTGCGATAACTTTAGCGGCCAGTTCTTCACGACTAATCTTAAGTTAACCAACTGTGTAATTCACTGGTTCAGTTTCACTCAGAGACACCCACAGGAACAACGTTGAAGTTAGTGTTAATTAGTAAGGATTTGTGTGCTTATTCACAATAAACGAGAACGAGAGGTATTTAAAAATTGGCTTCAACTTTGAACAGCTCTAAAATTAATAATAACTATTCAACCATTTTCAAATTAACTTAATTTAAATTTAAAATTCTGTCAGGAAGTAAATAAAACAACACAAATATATATATATATACATACATATATATATATAGTACCATATATATATATATTTTTTTTACAACCATTACTGTTTTCAGTCTATGGCTTGGGTTAGTTTTTTTATCCAAGCCATATGTTTTCCACTACCAAATTGCTAGGCCTGTATGCCTTAAAATCTAACTTAAGACTAGTACAAGCCCAACAGCCAGTCTCAAGCCGTTAATTCATCACTGTGAAAGGGTAAACACATATTTCGTCTATGATATATTTTTTGACCATGCCGGGAATCGAACCCGGGACCCTCAACATAGTAGGCAAACACGCTACTAACTGAGCTAGGATGTCGGAGTATATATAACATACTAATTATAAAATACAATTTGCTATCTAATAAAATCACCAAGCTAATAGAGATATTCTTACTTCATAATACTCACACCAGTTATAAGATTGTATAAGGCAACACGTTTGAAATAAATTGGACTCCTATTAACGTGAAGGTCGAGGTTCAAATCTTGGCCGGCTGCTCTAGAGTGGGTGTTACATAGGTAATTTACCATCGTGGTTTTCTCATAATCTCTCCACACTAGTGTAGTTGTATTTCTTATACGCTTCCCTTTCAATCCCCACACTTTAAAATAAGTGGTTAATAGTGGTTAATGACCTTGGTGTTGCAGGTATCAATTAATAAAATAGTTTCTAACTTTAAAATTAAAAATAGGTCCTAATATGTCAAAAATTGGTCAGGCATTATCACCATCTTGATAAATTTACATGGATTTACGAAAATTGACAGTAAATCTTCGAAAACAAAAACTTGCCATTTTCAATTAAAAAATGTTGGTTGTGTACGTGGTAAAAAAAATTAAATCTCTTAAAAAAAACTAAAAACATTTGAGATTAAAATACCTTATATATTCTAAAAAGTTATTGAACTACATTTGCCACACTTTTAAAACTCTACCATTTTATACATAAACCAATGTTTAGGCCTGTCTACGACAGGTTAGTTATAATAACAACCAAGATAACAAAACTTAATCTTCAATTATTAGTAAGCGCATGTATTATTAAGCTTTATTAGTAGAAAAGTATCTTTATTACTAACAGGACACATACTTATTACCACACACTTTTATTCCTGCTGCTAATCAATAGGGTCATATGGTCAATCCAACTTGACGCTTTTACCAAAGCTAGTGGAGAGCCTTTGAAAACTGATAGGCCATCAAATTCTATATTTACTATCAGAACATCTATCGCTTATACTGGGTAACCTTCTCAGTTTCCAGGGCTCATATACCGTGACTGTATCGACAATACTTTCCCTGAATATCACCACATTCCGGAACGAGAAGAGGGGCGTGTTGTGGTCAGCCCTACGACGGAATCTCAGAACCAGCCTTTGGGAATGTCGAGCAATAAGAACCAGGCGATACCATAATTTGCCCTGCAGACACCTTGTGGGGCTGTCTCTACTACCTTTACTCTTGTTAATGTGAGGAATGCCAGGCCTCCACCGTGGTTCGGATTCCACGTTAAACTGTAGGTCCTCCATTTTATCTCACAATCACCCTTACACATTAGCGTAAGTGCGTATAACCCGAACGGGTAGTAAGACGCGGTGCTAATAATAATAATAATAATAATAATACCTTTACCTGGGGAGCCAGGTATATAATCCGCGTCTTATCACTTTTTTAGCACCGCGCCTTACTACCCGTTCTGGTTATACACTTAAGTACTAATTACGCTAATGATTTAGGATTTGGGAAGGTTGAATTTAGAGGAAGTGAACCCACACTTGCATGGAGGGACAATGGAAAACCATTTGGGGAAAACCAGCCCCAGTTCATTCGACTGAGAATCGAACCTCGATCTCCCCGTCTTCGGCAGTCTAGCTCAACACGAAACTAGTGCGTTAGCTAACTACGCCACCAAGTCGGGTTATAACCACGTTTTACTACCCGTCTGGGCTATACGCTTATGTACTAATTACGCTATTGGGTTAGATATTAGAAAGGTTGAATTTAGAGGAAATGTACCCTCATTTGCGTGGAGAAAGATAGTGGGAAACCATTTATGGAAAAACCATCCTAAGTACGCACGACTGAGATCAAACCATGCTCTGTCTTACTACTTATCTGGGTTATCTGCATGTTTTATATTAATGGGGTATGAATGAGGAAAACTATTAGGGCAAAACACTGTAAAATAGACTGTATGGATCTGAACCCCAACCTCTCCGACACTGGCAAACCAGACTAAGCCAGATTGACACCTTCGTTCGCGTGCTCACCGGAATAGCTAACAATATAAAATCTAATTTCATCAGAAAGTCTTCGTCAAATAATACAAAAACCAATGTACTATTGTGTGAATATATGCCCTTACATTATATATCCTAAACACTCTTAAAAAGCTAACATTTATACAACATATTTCTACTAACATTTTTGTTTCAAGTGACACATTATTTTTGATATTTTTTTTATTATGCTTGTTATTTTTACCACATCATTTTTTCTTGCGTAAAAGAATCTTCGTTTCCTCCCCTTTTGCCAAGTTGTTCTTCCATTCGATCGAGTTTGTCCGCAGCCGCAAGTACTGTGCTATTATAGCCCCCCGCCCCTCTCGGCCAGAACCCTCCGCTCATTCCCGACCACATTCTCCTCTATTAACTGACCTACACTTCCCTCGTCTTACTTCTGGCCACCTGACACTGGAGTCCCGATTCTCCCACACACACTCGAACACATACATACAACGTACACACTCACACACATTGGATACATTGTAAGAGCTCTCTGGTAGAAGTTACTATGTCCAAATTTAAACAGTGAACATTTCTGGTTGACATACCTTCATCATACATTATTCTAAGTGCTCGGTAAAAACACTGATCGTTTTGCCTTAATATTTGCTTAGCTTATGAGGGGGTAGCCTGGCGGTCTAGGTTGTAAGGTGTCAGACTTCTGTGCTGGCGGCCGGGGCTCAATCCTCGGTCCCGGCACAGATTTATCTGATTACCAAACCCTTTCTTAACCTCTGACAAGACGTTTATTAATCATAACTTGTGAATGTGGGGAATGCCAGGTCTCCACCGTGGTTCGGATTCCACGTTAAACTATGGGTCCTCCATTTCATCTCACAATCACCCTACCATTACACATTGACATAAGTGTGTATAACCGAACGGGTAGTAAGATGCGGGTGACCTGGTGGTCTAGGGGTAAGGTGTCAGACTTATGTGCTGGAGTCCGGGGTTCAATCCTCTGTCCCGGCACAGATTTATCAGGTTGCCGAACCCTTCCTTCACCTCTGATAAGACGTGTATTAATCACAACTTGTGAATGTGTTGAATTGCCAGGCCTCCACCGTGGTTCGGATTCCACGTTAAACTGTAGGTCCTTCATTTCATCTCACAATCACCCAACCATTACACATGAGCGTAAGTGCGTACCCAAACGGGTAGTAAGACGCGGTGCTAATAATAATAACCATAATAATAATAGTAAGATGCTGTGCTAATAATAATAATGCTAAGCTTATGATTTGAACTATTTTACCTATTTAAACAAAGGCTACATACTCGATACTGAGTTGAATGTATACTAATACTTTATACTAATATTTAAATTTTCAAACACGATCCAAACATAAAGAGACAGGAAACAAATGTCTAAAATAATACCATTAGTCAACTATCACATTTTTCCCTTTTCGTATACACTTTGTGCTATTTTTTTCTAGTTTAAATTTTTTTAAACTCTTCATTTTTTCATTAATCAGTATTTTTTTGGAAAACGGAAACCCCTAAACAAATTTTAGCATTTTTTAAGTCATAATAATTAACTTTTTAGTGAATATATTCTTATCTTGATTTATTTTATAAGTACGTCCAAGATACATAAACCCACAATATTATTTTTGCATTTTCCTTTCGAACATGATGTAATAAATGTTAAATTTGCTCACACGTTGTAACACGCATATTCGCGTTTGTTAGAACACGCCGATAACAAGTCTAGTTCGAGCGTATGACCATTGAGGCGTAGTGGTTTAGACAGTGACCAGTCACGCATGAAAGGCTTTGTTTAAAACCCCGCCGTAGTTAAAAAAATATCCACCCGGGATGCTGAGGCAGACTAAGAATGTGTGATACGGAACCAACCTTAACTGCAATCCCAAACGCTAGTCGATTAAGCCTAGGCCTAAAATAAATAATAACATAGATAAAATATTTGATTAATTATTTGAGTGAAAATATATGGCGCAACTCAGCTCTACTCGGGTGTTTCATAATTGTCAACGAAAAGATAAATATGATTTGAGGATGTATCTAGACTTAGCAACGCTGGGAATTTAATATTTATATAACTTTATCGGTGAAATCACAGATTTGGAAAAATACTTAATCTGTTACTTTACATTCATTCGTTCTCAGGAAAAGTTCTCCCTCCCCCCCTACACTCCAAGTCTCACCACACAATCATTTTTCCGGAGACATTACTAATTATGTACTGGACCAGACATATACAACTCATGGGCTGTTTAAAGCCCCCAAGTTCGTTGAGTGCGGCTTACCAGCTCAAATTTAAATACTTAAAATTGCAGAAAAACAACAACAAATTAGGCTATTTTAGCTAATTTCTATGGAGTTTCCAGAAAACCCAAGTATAATGTTACTTGTATAGTGAATGTCTGGGTGTATGTGAGCGCATGTAATGTATTTGGGCATTAGGCATTATAAATCTCATGTATGGACCCCGGCCAACTCCCTAAGAACTTACGCAGCCCTCAGTCGGGGAATAGTTGGACATGCCTGTTCTAGACAGTGCATTAAATCTCTAGTCTACAAGACCAAATTTACCTGCATCACGTCTTCCTCAAATGACGTCGCCGCCACACACATGTATACATATACATACTAACACTTATAGGCTATATTGGTCTCGCCCGGCAAGGGGAATGACTACGCGTGTTCTGTCTAGTAGTGATAACTCTGCGTAGGTGTAGTGTCTGAAATTACGTCACCGATAGAGATCTTAAACAGAAAATTTTCCGCTTTGGAAATTCTCTCTATATTATTTCAGGAAAATTTTCAACTTTTAGTTATGTTAAGAAATCTCAACTGATTAGATGGATAATAATAACAGTAATAATAAGTGGTAGTGATAATATTACTAATAACACCGCGTCTTACTATCCGTTCGGGTTATACGCACTGACGCTAACGTGTAATGGTAAGATGGTTGTGAGATGAAATGAAGGACCTACAGTTTAACGTGGAATCCGAACTACGATGGAGGCTTGGAATTCCACACATTCACAAGTTGTGATTGATACACGTCTTGTGAGAGGTGAAGGAAGGGTTTGGCAATCAGATAAATCTGTACTGAGTCCCAGGATTGAACCCCGGACCCTCAGCACAGAAGTCCGACACTTTACCCCTAGACCACCTGCTCACACAAGATAGGGATAGTAGTAATAATAGTAGTAGTAGTAGTAGTGTTATTATTATTATTAGTAGTAGTACTAGTAAGGAAACACCTGCTTCGGTGGAAGCACAGTCTAACCCGCTACTCTCGTAATAGACTAGACTGCCGATGACAGGGAGATTGGAATTCGATCTCGGTCCTGTGCACTGAGAGTGGTTTTTTGTTAAGGGTTTTCCTATATCATGCAATTACGAGTGCAATTACTCTAAAATCAACCTTCCCAATCCTTAACACATTAGTACAATCAGTACATAAGCGTATAACCCGAAACGGTAGTAATACGTGCTGCTAAAAATTAAAGTAGTAAAGAAACAAATGAATGTTAGCCTTTGTAAACTCGTTATGTGCATAAATCATACTTAAATTTTTTACCATCAATAAGTTAATTAGAATAATTGTAAGTTTGACCCGATATTTGTCTCCCCCCCTATACTCCGTGCTTTGTAGCTTCCCTTCCCTTACCTTCATTTTCCCTCCCCCGTTATTATAACCAACTCGTCTCTTCACACTCTACATTTGAAGTATAATAGGCTCTAAGTGTCACTTCTACAATCTAACCCCTCCACCGCAAGTCACCACTGCAGAACATTTCCAGGAAAATGTTCATCTCTAGTCACCGTAACGTTGGTATTGTCTGTTGCGAGGGCAGTGTGGAGGCATGCGTGATCTAGAAGTTTATTTTTAAATTTCAGCGTAATGACTTGGGATGAATATGTTTTTACTATAGTTTTCTTTATGATGTCATCTTTGAAAACGCCGAAATAAATTTGGTCATAATAAATGTTTGGAGGAAGGATAATGTATCCTAGACAACGTATACAATCTCTACTGGAGCTATATAACCGCGATGGTACTAATTTTTTTAATTTTTCCTTTTATTATTTTATCAATTTTTAATTTTATGAAAAAATAATGAGTCTCAGGTTATTCAAATATTGTCACATCGATTGAAAAATACATTTCTTCTATCAGAACTTAACATACATTCTAATTTGTTAAAGATCAGCCCTGATTAAGAGTTTGTCTGCAAATATTTATTTGATTAAGGGCCAGTCTTATGACTCCTGGATAAATATTAATCTAGCGGATAAATATTTTGATATGGTTGATAAGTTAAAAGTGCGTCTTATGACCGACAGACAGCATTTATCTACCAGATAAAATGTATTTATCAATCCCATTTTTATCAGGAGGTTTAAGTACCTGATAACGTTTATCTGAAAATTAAAATGGGCGTTGCCATAGTGACGAGTGTTTTTCATGAGGCCTATCAGAATATTTTTTAGGTTAAAATATTGGTTCATGTATTTAATAGGCACAGGCCCGGCTCTTACTATATATTATACAGTTAGAATATTTAATTCCCAATTTTATAAAAACTGACAAACTGTTTTGTAGAGTTACAGTTATAAAAGAACAAATTATTTAAATACGAACACAATAAATTAAATTTTGTAAATGTTGTACCAAACTATTGACCACATTTTGGCAGACACCGAAATAAGTATTTGCAAGACAACCTATCTTCTGAGCCCACGTGACGCCATCTGTTTCCTCGCACTCATTTATTTTATTATTTATTAAATGTTGAGCGTTGTAGCCATTAGCCAGGTTGTAGCGGTAGCAGCAGGGTTTATACGCATGCGCGTACCAGTAAAAACCGTACCAGCCTTACGTTTTCTGTATAAAAATATATTTATCCTAGAGATAGCTATCCAGCAGATAAACTCAGTTCACAAGACGCCTAACATATTAAAGTGGCTGATAACCTCTAAGATACGGCTACACTAGGCTGGTCCACACCGTTTCGCACCGCACAGAACTTCTAGCAAGTGGCTACACTCGCCGCACCGTACTGCGCCGGATGTGAAGGAAGGATTAAAATGATGCGCATGCATGGCACTTCCGGAAATAGTGTTGTGGAAGCCATGGGGGGAAAAACCTCAAGATAACGTGAAGTTATTGTAATGAAAATATACTGTTTTGGGAGAGATAGACTTCCGCCATAAAACGTAGCTAAGTGGCGGTTCTTTATCAAATAATGTTGATTGAAACAAATCATATTATGGTGGGAAAGTTTGAGGAAAACTGCACATTTCTCGATTTTTCTAATAACCCGTTCAGTTATTGCCATTTTTGTTATTTTAGTTTTACTAATCCCACTATTTTTTAATTAAATTGAAAAATGTCTTCTCTGTTGTATTAATAATACTGTTACAACACATTAACATATAGCACTTACCTGAAACATTCATTTGGTTTCCTATTTATTCCCAAATGTTTAATCTCCGACCATTGTTCATAAACCTCGAGTCTGATTGGTCATAGAGTTCTTTGTACTCTTGTACATAAATTATAAGTATTTCGTCATCCATCTCTTTAAAACGCATTTTATTTTTAAATAGTAAAAAGCGAACAAACTTAACTCACAGCTAACCACACCGATCCAGCGTGCCCGGTTTCGTGGTTGATATGACAAAACAGTCCGGGAACTACCGAACATTTACGGAGATTCCCGACGTCCACGATATTCGGGAGCAAGTGGCTACACTACGCCGCCGGCCCGTTCCGTACCGCACCGCACCGCAAAAGTGCAGATGAATGCTCTCTCGACAATTCGTCCACGCCTGTGAAGTGCGGAATAGTGCGGACCAGCCTAGCGTAGCCGTAGCTTTATCTGGTCGCTAACTTTAACCTCCCGATCTCAATATTTATCCGGTAGTCATAAAATCGGCCCTCCTTTGAACATATTTTTTTTATCCGTAATAATCTTTACGGTTTCATAGATTAAAGTTAATAAAAATATTATGAAGTAGTGAGAGAAGGGAAAACGTGTCATAATAAAATCAACCTTGAAAATAGTTCGATAGCCCCTCTTTATATAAAAACTTTCAAGAGTATTTTTTCTAGGAGTGTAAGTCTATGTGATATGTGATGCTTTCTTAGGTTTTCCTCTTCTTCACTACCTCACTAACCTCAGTGGTATACCTTTAACGTGACTGTCATGGGTAATTGTTATTGAGACAGGACTATGTAATTTCCTGTCATTTTAACTTTTGCTCTAGTCCCCAAAATGAACAAAGATACGAATTCAATCGTGGCCACCGAGTGTTTAGAAGGTCTCTATTTGCAAAACATTCAAATTTTTATCATTTTGAAGTTGGCAGCAGTGTTTCGCTTCTCTTTCTCCCAAATATTAAGCTGTAAAATACAAGATTGTATATCATCCAGATCAGAAATATCATGAAAACATACTTTTAATTATTTGGATATCTAAAGAAGTTTTGTGACTATAACATTATTACTAGGTAACCATCACTACAAAGCAAATGGTTCAACAATAATATTTTTTACCCTGCGACCTTCTGAAAACCTAATAAATGAATAGATGTTTCTAACGAACACTAATGGCTAATACTCAACGTTAGAATGAAATATACAAAATACAGAACTATATTAATGTAGATACTTTTTTAAACTTTAAGCATATTTTTATTTTTGCCACACTCAAGTTCATTGCTGATAAATTTGACTAATATAATATATAATTATATATATTTAAGTGATCTAGCCCCAATTTGACTTCTTAAACCACACCTATTTTGCTACTTCAGATATGTATAAATACCCATTGATCCCTACAACATACAAGTGCGAGTATAAACGTCAATTTGACAGCTTCAACAATATATGTATTAATACTAATTTGACTACTTGAACATAATTATATGTATATATACACATTTGACTATTTCAACAGGAATTTGAGTCACCGCGGTAATAGATGATGGTCTCTTAAGCTGGTTGAATTGGATCGTGGACATTGGACACTGATACTAAACCGATCAGAACGCAATCGATGGAATTGTATTGGATGACTCCAATAATTATTATTCATAGACAGCAAAACGTAAGCGACCCGCATAGAAATAAGGGAACTAGGTTTATAAATCAATTCACAGTAAAAGGTTATTATATTATAATGCACTAAAATTTGAATAGATAGAATGGTTTTACTTTCTTTCGACTTCTCGGAGAGAGAAGTATTGAGGCTATAATAATAAAAATCGGACCCAAAATTTGTAAAATGTCGAAGTTTCATGACCACCTGAAAGTGAAAAAGCGTTTTTCACGAAGCCATTTGTATGTATGTGTGGCTGGCTGTGGTCTTTCGTGGCCCAGAGCCGAAATCATTTCTCAAATTGGGCTTATAGGAAACGTGAGAAAAGAAAAGTGTTTTTTTCTGTTTTTATAACAAACTATTTTGAGTCAAGATAAATCAAATATTGCTTCTATATAAACATTGTGTTTAATTTTCTTCACATGGGGTTATCAGCCTGTCATGAACACAGTGCTATTATCTAACAAACATTATAATGAAGAGAAAAGGTTTTCATGAAATCACAGGACACTCTTGACAGATAGGTCACGTAGGCCACATAAGCCTTTAGTAATAATTAATTAACGTACAAAGAACACAATTAATTACAGGTGGATTAAGCAATAAATATAAGATTTTTAAAAAAAATGATGGTATATTCATGAGAAATCTTATGGCAATGCAGTTTGGGAATTTTAAAGCTTTATAGATTTTTTAAATTTACTTTTAACTTTAACTCTGAAGTGTAACGTGTACGCTCAAATTATATAATATATATATATTATCTATATAACTTTTAAAATGGAAGGAAAAGCTGGTAAATATGTAAGTTAATATTTATTGTGTCATTATGAATCATCTTACGTGTCGTGCTAACAAATATTAGTGATTAAAATAATATTACAAAGCCGTAAGCTGGAGTTTATATTTCAATCTCCCTTTCTTCGAAATGTTAGCTACGCCACTGCTTACGAGGGTTTAGTAAATGTTTATACAAAGTTCGGCAGAAATATCTTCCCGATTTCCTGCCGCTTCTGGTGGAGGGCTAATAGTACGAGGCGTGACGTAGGTACGCCGTTATGTAGAGAATAATTTACCATTTCAGTTACCATCATGGCATGGAGGGGTGAACATCGTGCGTTCGTTATTGAGACTTATTTTAAAAATGCTGATTCTGTCATCGCCACACAGCGATTATTTCGTACAAACCTTAGGCTAGGTTGATATGCTGATAAGAAGACCATGTTGTTATGGGTGTCAAATTTTAGAGCTACAGGTTCGGCTTTGAAGAAGAAACCACCTGGTAGACCAAGAAGCGTTCGAACACCCGAAAACATTCAATCAGTGGGAAAGGCATTTACACTATCTCCACGAAACTTAGCTCTTAAAAACGATGCTGCGTTAGGAATTTATGATTGAAATGTAGGAGAATTTTACATGTGAACTTCCATTTTCATCCGTACAAAATGAAGGTCTTACAGAAGCTAAATGAACGTGACTGGATTAACCGTATCGCTTCTTGCCAGGCTATTCTTGAAAATGTACTAGTGAACTCTATAATGCTGTAAAGTGATGAAGCCCATTTTCATTAATTGGGTTATGTTAATAAGCAGAATTTTCAATACTGAGCGGAAAATAATCCCCTACAGTTACACAAGCGTCCCCTGCACTCTGAGCGGGTTACGGTTTGGTGCACCATTTCTGAACTTGGGATAATAAATTATCAAAGTCATTAATTACGGCTGTAGAAAGTTCACAAACTTTTGAAATATTTATTTTAAACTAGCAGAAATACCTGGCGTTACCACTGACAACTCTTTTCTTTGCTTTAAGTAGACAAAAAACGAACTATTAATTTTATTTCTTCTGACTCAGTTTTTAATTAACTAAAAAAACTCTAATGCAAATTCTAAAATTCTGGATTTGAGGTGCATCTGTTTGTGCGCAGGGGGTTACTAATGTTTAAATTTCAGACCTCTGCTTGTGGTAGATATCATGGAATGCTCATAACAAACAAACAAGCAAACTATTCATTTTATTAATATAGACGCTACTAATTTCGATTATTTCTATCAACTCATGCACTTTGTTTTTAAAGGTTACTTCTTACTTACCATGTCCATTTACACATACGGTTCGTTCTAAGCCATACAACGTGTCAGTCTATTTTACGTATGCCAACATATTAATACGCTCTTTGGTGGATTCGTAGACTAAACGTTAAGCTTGCCAGATTAAAGGGGAATCCTAGGTTTAAATCCCAGCCAGAAGAACTGATATTTTTCTAAATGGTTTCCCAATTGTCCTCTACGCAAATACGTGTATGATTTTTCAATATCTAACTTCCATATCTCTATAACTTAAGTGTAGTAAACTTGTATCCAGGAGGTAAGATTATGAAGGGTGATTTTAGAATAAGTGCATCCACATTAGCGTTTAGCTAGAAAAACAAGATCCATAGTGAAAAACTATCCCTGGTGCAACCGTACGAGGGTAGAGCCCTAATCGTCCTGTAAAACGACAGTCGAGTGCATTGCTAGACTAATTCCCTATTTCGTGGATCTTCATTATAGTATTTAATACAAACTTATATTAATGCTATGATAATTATAATAATATGAGTGCTTACATTTAATAAACTTATCACAATATTTGTTAAATATTGACCGTGTGAAGCAATGAACAACTCTCAAAAGAACATTGTCCATGAAACTGCGCAAAGTTTATAGACCCATTTCAGGGCTTTCCTTTCTTATATTCATGAAGTGCTTGGCTATATATATATATATATATATATATATATATATATTTATGTTCATTTAGTACGCCCCCATAGGGCAAACAAAAAAAATCAGGTTCCGTTAGGTCGGGATAAATTGCTGTCCAGTTGACGTCACAATTATGTGAGATTATGAGATTATTAAATTTTCAAAGCTTTCATTCAACTTGATCATGGTATATCTGCGTGACAGGTGGCTCCATCCTGTTGAAACCACAGCTCGTGGTTTGCAGAGCTAGTCTCAGAACGGTATGCATCAGGTAACGGTATATTAAACTATTTACAATTACTGTCACAACCTTGCCATTTTTATAAATAAAAGGCCGACTACTCTGTCATGCATAATTACACACCATACACTAAGGGCCAAATTCCAGAGTCTTATATATATCAACTAAACCTTATAAGTGTACACGTGTCTCATCCCACATCATTAGTGTAAAAACGTTATTCACCCCAGCAAACACATTCACAACTTTTCTTGAAAACTGTAGTTGTATGCCACAAATATTTGCGCAAGATGAATCTTTTTACGAATGGCACCTAGTGCCTTTTCTAAAAATGCACCCCATAGAGGTTTCAGCAACCCAAAGAGCTAAAGAACATCACCTTGCAAAATGTTTGTGGATTATGCTAACTATTCTTTCGTTCTTGATATTCGTGGTCTGTTATAGTTATTTCCTTCCCCGTAATGTTTCACCTGAATAGTAATACACAGCGACGGATGTTGTGTTCTCTGAAGGGGTGAAGTTAACATGGTTTTCACAACATTATGCTCTTTGAGCAGCAATAATAGAGTAATTGTTTCTAAAATACATCTCAATAATTTGTGAGCACCTCTCCATTCTAAGTACAAACAATAATTTAAGACAGACGGGGAGAAAAAAACAACAACACACACACACGTAGTTTATGTAGACCTTGGTGGTTTTGGGGTAAAATGCTCGCCTCACGACCCAATGTTCGTGGGTTCAAGCCCAGCTTAGGTCGATGGATTTTTCTTAAGCGATAACAATGCGTATTACAACCTCGCTTGGAAGGGAAGTAAAGCCATCGGTCACAAGTCGATTGTGGAATGTAATAGAACCCTGGAAGCCAAGGTATGAGAAACTAACTTTCCCGACAAAATTGGCAGACCCTTTTGCGGTCACTCGTAGACATTCGGTTTGGAAGACAACAAGAAACCACCATACTTCCGTAGCTCCCCCCGTAGGCCCTACACGGGATTTATACCAGATGGTGTAGGCCGCAATAACCAGCCGAAAGGCTGAGTGCATTCCCAGTGCCGGATGGATAGAAATAACATCAAACCAACCTTCGGGTTGTTGGCTTAAGAATAATATATTATACATATATAGGTTTTCAATGTTTTAAGCACCCTAAACTATTTTTGGTGAGCCCTGTATAATCAGTTATGCATGATAACCGAATTGTCTCTGTCCACAATAAACCGATTTAATTAGAATTATTTAACTCACGTGGAAATCACCAAATGGCTCACGCACTGATTTTGAGGCTTAAATATCCACATGGCCCTCAATAAGCCGCTGTTGAAAGCTTATATATGATTGATAAGCAATGGTACAACTGACCCCGCTCCCTGATATATATGTTTCTATGTGGAACTATTTATAATATTCACACGCTGTATTATCCTCATTTTCCTGTATGCATGCAAGCACGCGCACAAACACATGTTTTATGTAAACGGAGGATAATTCTTCCCCCTCTCGCTCATTCTAACCCGTATAAGTACACCGTAGACTGTTCAGTGTCCTGGCTCAGTTACAAATCCTGCGCCTATGTTTCCACCCCCCCCCCCTTCCTTCACTACCCTCACCCCTACCCCCAGGCTCACCTCCTTCAACGCGTGGGGGTATGAAGGAAATGGTTACCAGAGTTAGAAACTAATTTTCAAATGAAGTTCATTCTCCTTTAGTAGTAAGGTAACAAACCCATTTCCACTTCCACCCCACCCCACCCCCTCTTCTTCTTCTTCACTTCCTCCCTCCTTATGTCTCTCTCTACTTATCTCTTCCCCTCTGTGAGCTCGTTGGGGCGAGGAGAATCAAGTGAGGTGATCGCTTCAGCAATTTAGTGGTGTGCCTGATATATCAAAGCAACAGTAGTTATATCACAACATCCTGGAGGAAGCTGGGGAACAACTGACACGCTGATGAGCTAAGCTCATTAGTGACTTGTGCCAATTAAAATGTGTGTGTTGGTGGTTGTTGTTGCCTTTTTCGGTGAGGGAAAGGTGAGATTCTTATAATTTTAGTCAAGAATTCCAATATATTTACCATAGAGATGCCTAATCTGTTTATATCGCCATTTCACGTTGATAATATATGGTAATATAAACGAACCATTCTTCTGTGACATGCTAAAATTGGGGACTGAACGCGAATTGAAGAAAAGTGTTGTGTTTTAACATTTACAAAAATATATTTATATAGAATCATGGCTACTGACAGCATAATTTTAAGAATAGCGATGAGTAGGGTAGTTTAGAGGATGGGACCCTACATTAGCGTTGATAGGGGACGGGAGAACAACATTGATACATCCCAAGTGTAAAATCTCTCCTAGCCACACGGCTGAAATTAGAGCCTCGACCTCCCAGTCACAAACAATACAATATATTGCGAGTCTGACGCCTTAGACCGTATGAACACCGATACGGATTAATGATGCAATAGATTAATCTAAAATATACCTACACTATGCATTGGTCTGTAAAGCTTAAATTTAGAAGAACGTTAACAAATGTTTATAATAAGTGCTGCAGAAAAATATTTATCTTCTGTAACTTTTCATACACAAGAGTTATTTATTGGTTTAATCTGTGGGATAATTAGAGAAAATACATCTACGTTAGTACAAAGAGGGGATGGAAAATAACTACGGTGATAAATAAAATTTTAAAAAGCAGCTCCAGTGTACCGGCTGAGATTTGGGTCTCAATCTTCCTGTCATCAGTTTGAGGCCTGACACTTTAAACTGCATAACCATCGGTGTGACTAGTTAATTAACCGTACCAGTTTTCACCCTGAAAGAGAGTATGACTAAGCATTCTTGACCTTCCTCCCGAAAATCAGTCCTATTCGACTGTTAAAGGTACAACCCTTGGCCCCTCGGGCCAGAGTCTAGGTCCTTGTGACCAGCCCTAGCAATGTACTATCAAACTTTACATAGGCCCTTATGATTTAGACATATTGGAAACACTCAAGTTCGTACGTGTTGAAAATTGAAACGAAAGTTAGAAGACCACTCTTTTTATATCTTGGTGCTTTCAAAAGTTTGAAAGAATTGTCATTGAAAGTTTGTTCCGACACTTTCTCATTTCGTTTTCTCCTTATATTTCTGTAAGGTTGGCATGAAGCATTTTGATTAATAGATAGAATATAAAAAAAACACCATTAAAACGGTATTTTTACAGATTAAAATGTAAAAAAAAAAAGTGTCTGGAAGTGAGATGGATAGAAAGAAATGACACTCACGTGTAAAGGCAAGTCCTTTCGAGAAACAATGGAAGTTGATCGGTTCATTGTTGTAAAAAAAAAGAGGTACGGATTGTGCACAGAGTATGAAACAATGATAAATGAGTGTCACAAGTTGTTAAAGGGTTGGTAGTGAGGGGCGGGGGTTTAGGTGTGCTCCCTGTAATCTGTCACTACGGCGGACAACAGATGGACAGGAGGGTAGAGGGTTGAAAACTGGGCTGAGGAGAGAGGGTGGTGGGGGGTAGCACACTGCAGAACTGTGACGTGTTTGACAGATTAGCAATGCACTGGCCGGCTGCGCTCCGAGCCGCATACCAACCTTATAGCGCCGGATTCCCGTCCGCTGCTAACCTGACGTGTTATAAGAGGTACCTTTGCCGGCAGCGATTCGTGCTATGGTAAATATTAAACTCTAGAATAGCACAAATATTTCGAGGACATACTTCAGAATAATCCGTTTCGGTAGTCTAGTTACTTGGCTAAGGATGCGGACACCCAGCCTAGAATAAAGGACCTTAATTTTATCTCAGCTGCCACCGTATACTTAAATATCGTCTGATTTTTATAGGAAAGGATTAAAAAAATAATTACAAATACATTTTTTTGCTGTAAAAATTAACAACATTTTAATACTTTATTAATGTTATTTGATAGGTAATTTTTTGGAGATGGGTCGATACCAGATTTTTTCGATACTCGATGCTAATGATGATACCACAATTTTCTCACAATACTCGATAACGACAGTAAAGTTGATACCAACCCATTAAATAGGATTAACCACACTGACATTAATTATTACTACTCGTCCTTGACGCAAAAAAAAAACAAAAAAACTCAACGTAAACAATGAGCGGCCGCGAACGTAGAAAATGACCCGTTTTATTAACTCAAAACTCCGTTAAATTGGCTGTAAATTCTTCCTTTTTGATTTGACACCTGCACTTTAACATGCTATTATTGGCTGCTACTGTATTGTAGCATACCAATTAAGTGTGGTGACACTACAATCCCTATATTTTATTGCCGTGGGCTAGCAAACATATTTTTAATCAATTTTATTGCGATTTCTTCTATTTTTGCATGGCTTTCTCCGAGATATTTCTATTTTTTCGATACTCGATATTATTTTTAACTACCCATTTGATACTCAATACTCGATACCTCCAAGTATCAATGGTATCGACTCATCCCTAGTATTTTTAATAAATCAATAGCTGCATATCACGTGACTTGACGTATGACTATGTGAAAGTAGATCTAGTATCTTTTCTAGCTGCCAGCTAAGGTTTTTATATAATGCATATATATTTATCACACATACATATATATTATGTGGTCGAGATATATTCAGAATGCGAAGTCAAGATCAAAAACAATGGAATAATATCCTCCCCCATACCTGGGTCCAAAGGAATAAGCTCAGATGATTCACTAAGCCACCTACTGTTTAATTAATCTAATAATGAATAAAAAATATAGCCTAGAAACAAACATATAGAACGGGAAAACACAAAATTAATACCATGTGTTATGCAGACGACGCAGTATGGAGGGTTTTAAATTAATTCAACAAAGCTCACAGAAATTTTAATCTGACAATTTCCATAAAAAAAAGACAAAAAGTATGACCATAGCAAAAAAAACACAACAAACGGTACGCTGCAAGTTGGTGGTCGATAACCAGATATTAAACACATATCTGAGACAAAATATCTAGGAATAACAATAGAAAGCTCAGAATTAATAGGGAAATAAATAACAGAACAAATAATCAAAGGCAACAGAATCACCGGCTACCTCAATTACTCAATATGGTACAACAAATATCTACGGTAATATACAAAAGCAAACATATAAAAGCCAGTTGTAAGACAAATACTCGCATATGCCGCAGGAACACGAAGTAGAAATGTACCCAACAACAGTTAAAGGTATCAGAAATGAGAGTAGTGAGAAAAATCACTAATGAATAGCAACTAGACAGAGAGAGAAATGAGAACATAAGAGAATTATAGCCAAATCAACCCACTCACTGAATGGATAGCTTCACGCAGGAGAGAATGAAACCAACATACTGACAGGATGCAAGAAGACACCATTGTAAAGTAGCAAAAGGCGAAAGATTTTCAGAGATAAGACCTGGTAGACCGAGGCAAAGATGGAAGGACATACTTAGAGCTCTTGGAACGGAACAGGCTAAAGGCATATATATATATATATATATATATATATATAAACGGGAGAAAGAAGAATATATAAATATATTCTTCTTCTATTTTCTTTATAGTCATATAATATAAATATAATGTTCTGTATCTGAACAATAGCCCCAGTTTGATGTATTTAAAGTGTCCCCCCTCCCCTAAATGAGTCATTTCTCTTTCTCCACGTAGATAAGGGTGCATTTATTATAATTTCCACTTTCCTAACCCCTGTCCCATTAGTGTTATTAAACACGTATAGCTCCAATGGGTAGTGTGATGTGGCGCCAAATTATGAATTATAATGGAATATTGATTCGAAATAAAGCTTCAGTCATCTAAGAACTTTATCATTTTAAAAATATTTTTGTGGACAGAATGATTTGTTCATTCCACCATTCTCACATTTCGTCTTTTATGTATAAATCTAGACCCCATATAAATTTTATTACCTGTAACATCTCTCGTATTCTTGACAGAAGAATAATAGAGTACGGAGAAAGACGCACGGAATATTGAGAGAAACGGTGCAGTCAGATTTTTATTTGGACTCCATAAAGTTCTTCCTTATTTGCGTCAAAATTTATTATTTTACTTTTATGTTGAAGTTTAAGGCAAAAAGTACAGTTTAGAAGGATTTTGTAAGTCTTATGTTTTTCCACAGAATTTAAAAATAGAAATATAAACTCTCATCTTTTGAAGCCATAGAAGTGTATGTTGAAGTATTATATATTTCACAAAACATTTTCACATGCTAGTTTAGATATACAAATTGAAAATAAATACTTTTTTTATTTTATATGCTCGAATTTGCTTAGTGCCTTTGCTTCATAACTTAAAAATACTTTGATATATTTAATAACTGGGTTAAAAATTTTCAATATAATTTTATTTGTACTTTCATTGGGGTGATTCCTTAAATGCGAGACCTGTGGCTGTGATGTAAAGCTAAAATACTTAATTAATGAAGACATGAACGCTATTTCAAGAATCTGTTAATTTGGTTTTTTTAATTAAAACAGATTGCTATTAAGTTTTACAGCACATTATATTTTATATAAAAAATAATATATTTATTTAAGTTAAAGAAGAGTAATTTTTCAGTTCCAAAGCGATTATGTTTATTTAATATTGTTTTTAGTTCACATCGGGTATGAATAAGTTTTAAAAAGGGTGGAACATGTAAAATATATTAATCACAACTTGGGGCAATGTTTTGACTTCAACGTCTACAGATGTTATAAACTCTTTCAATTCTAGTGTGTCTTATTATCAGGTCCTAGAAACTCATTTTAGGTGGATTCCAGAGTTCTAAACACACCTACAGCCATTAATCAAACAGTCAAGAAATTCTTGTTCTTTGCGCTTTGTTCTCTGCTCACCCCAGCCCCAGCGAGAATAAAATACAAATGAAAATATTACAAAAAAAAACCCCACCACAAGGTAGAAACGGAAAGATAAACTCGAATTTAGCACACATAAATACTGCGTATAAGTACTGACTTCACTGCGCAGTCACAAAATGGGGGTGATATGGTATCTTGTTTTACGTGATGTGTTATTATGTTTTGTGGCAGAGGAGGGATGGGCCTCATGAATCTATTCAATCCCATCGTAGGAAGCACCCCATCCCACCCCTACCTCATATCATCAATCATCTACATTAATAATGATAATAGTCAGAGGTTGACTATCACTACAATTCAATTACCATATTCATGTGGTACAAACAACATACTGCATATAAGAGTAACACTGTTTACTAAAATAATGACTAGAGAACAAAGTGACACAAATATTTTTGTATTCCTGAGTGCACG
>CABFOW010001161.1:75042-131221 GCA_902141385.1 Timema californicum | reverse complement strand
CCCCCCCCCCCCAAACAGACGTTATAAAATAAAATATATACTTTAGTTATAACTACCAGATTGTCTAAAGAACATTACATTTATGGCAACCTCATAAAACTCAATGTATCGAGATGATTGCATTTAATTTATTTTCATAGCTTATCAAAATAAATTGTTACTTAAAAAACTCCATGGTGTGGGCCACGATCGATTTATACCGACCGAGGGGCTGCTGCTGTTAGCGATGATAGATCCAACTTTTATGGATAGAGGGTATCATGTGGTCGGCACAGCAAACCCTCTGACCGTTAACCTCAGTTTTCTAATCCAGAGCTGCTAAACATTTGTTCAAGTAGATTCTAATTTGTCTTCATGAGGTTGAGCTTGACTCCGTTCCAGACCCACTGCTTCATAGATAATTTTGGAGACAACGGGGATCGATTCCAGGACTTCTGAACCTGTAGTCAGGAACTCTGACCACTAGAACACAGAGTTTTATATATATTTGTAAGATTCTTCATGTTAAAATACGTACTAGGATATAAGTTTTTAAATTATAAAAACAATAATTCAAACTGTAATTCAATCACTAGCAATGGTATATGTATGTACTGTACCTGCATTGGTGGCCACACTAATACAGGATTTAGATTCGTCTGGTTTGCCGGTGTCAGAGAGGTTGTAATTATAAACGCGGTCCGGTGTAGTGAGGTGCATTTTTATAGATTATATCCAACTTTATATCTTCACTGAAATTGGGGGACATCTCTTCTAAATTCTACCTTCTCCATCTCAATACCATTAGAGTAAATATACGGAAAGCCCGGACGGGTAGTAAGACGCTGTGCACAATTTCGAACGCTTGCAGTTTCCTCCACAGGACCTATAGGATGACTGATTTCACTGACCCCTGGCTAAAATTTAATCTAATTTTAAAATATTCCGGAGTTTTACACTACGCCCACCCGGCTGGCAAGTAGAACACCGACATTATATATTAAAGCCAAACTAATATTAATATACTGTAATTAAAGTTTTATGAATTGACCTAACTAAAATTTTAAGTGGGATAGTTTCTGAACAATACTATTCTTTGTAGTTAATTAGAACTAGCCTACTTCAGTGGTGGAATCGACTAAAGCGTCACTCTAGTAATAAACTAGACTGCCATTGACGGGAAGATTGGTGTTTGAATCCCGGTCGGATGTACTGAGGGTAGTTTATAATAATCCACCCTCCCCCACTCAAATATTGATGCACTTTCTATAAATTCAAATTTACACATTATTAACCCATCAGCATATTTAATACATAGGCTTATAACCCGATCGAGTAGAAACACGTGGTGGTAAATTTAAAAAAAGCACTCACATGTCTTTATCAACTATACATTGATTATGATAGTTACATTTATTTGCACCGCATCTAGAAACGGGGGTTAAAAATTATAATGTTAAATAAAACAAATTTATTGTAGCCGTCTAAGATTGAATCCCAGCCTCCCGGGCTCGATTTTAGACTTATTCACTAGGCCAACGCTGGCTGCCGCAACCTGAATGATCATACAGGGAGAATGAATGCTCGCGCGCGGCGCGTCCGGGCAATGGAGTCGCAGGTATATACAGTCCAATTTTCATAGGAAAGTCCTTGTAGAAAATACAAACACATAATTTGCTAGTCAACATTGAACAAATTTTACTATATTAGTTGTGTTATTTTATGTGCATTAATACAAGCTATTAAAAGTGACAGCTATTTAATACAACATGATTTGCTATAATCCTTTAAGATAAGACTCTTTCTATACAAATTTAACTGTAACTTGAAGTTATGAAAACAGGGCAAACTTGACGCATGACTTAGAAAATAACTTAATCCAAATCAGGTCCACATATATTTTACTTCAAAACACCTATTCTAGTGGGCACGGGGTTAAGGGCGTCAGGCTCATTTTACCTGGTTTAACAGTGATGTAGAGGTAGAGGTTCGAATACCGTTTAGTTGTCAAGTTGTCGGTCGGTCCTAAACGGTTTCCCACTCTTCCTCCACGCAAACCCAGGTACATTTCTACTAAAACAATACCGTTTTAATCCTTTACCTATTAGTGTAAATATGTGAATAGCCCGTTTATAAAAGGTTTTACCATACCAGCTTTCAAAATGTTTTGGAAAATTCAACTGATCGAAAATTATTTAATAGTGTAATATGATTATAAATATATTTTCTCAATCTATTTTGTACCCTTCTTTAACCATAGTATATATTTAATCCTAGTATGAGTGAAGATAACAAAAAGTATCGAGTAAAAAAATACTAGTATCGAAAGTAAAATATCGATACTTTTTTCACATCCCTATTCAGTAGGGCCGGTTCTTGGCCTATGCGAAAGATGCGTCCATAGGGGGCCCCCAAAGCTAGCCCATTTTTAAATAGTTTAAATAAATAAATAAAACATAGAAACAATATGTGCGTGGTAAAATCAAATTAGTTACAAGAGCACCCCCATTGGATGCACACAAGGATAGAAAAATTAAATCTTTGTGGAATGTTTTTTTTGCTTCATACCAGTAACACGTCAGTTCATGGAGATACATAATAGCAGGTATTTTTCTTTTGAACAATATAGTGTTAGTGATATTGGAAATGATATATTTTCCTCTAATTACCCACTTTATCCAAGCTTATATTATAGCAGTGACGACTTAAGAGGGTAAGCTACCCTTTTGAAATAGAGGATAAGTTCTGGACAAAAATATTTAAATAACCATTAGGTCAAATCACTTGTATTATTTAAATTTATTTTTAACTGTGGTTTTTAAAATTACTATACAACAATTCTTCTAATTAATTTATTTACTAATAGGCCTATATCTAATTATTTCTTACAACATTGTAGTAATTTTTTAGCACCACGTCCTACTACGCCAATATAAAAAATATTAAAACTATATTATCTTTGATATGAAAACTATAATACATATATGTATAATGTATCGTTTAGGAGTAATTTATTCACTCCCAAAATAATACGTCAACCAATAGTCTCTTTAGTCTTTTTAAAATAATTAATTCAATCTCACATGTTCGTTTTAATTATAAGATGACATGGCTTGTATATTATTTGTTTAGTCTGATTCACATTATCTAACTTGTTACGCGATTTAACTCCTCTACTCTTTTATTTAAAAAATTGTCTAGAACCAACCCTGTTAATCAGCCTTAGCTCCTTGGTTTCAAATTACTACTATGGTAACAGGAAACACACTTCCAAACGAGTTTGAGTCCTTCAACTTAGCAGCAGGCCTCTGTGCTACTCAGCTACGAGGACAAATCCACTTAACTCATCTTTGTTTTGTTGCAAAAGTGAGAATATAGAATAGATTATACGGACTAAGGCCACGCCAACAACTTAAGAACGCTTTAGAACGTTCTCTGTTATCTATATATATATATATATAAATAAAAAGAGTTAATTTAATTGAGTCAAACAGTGCTTCAAAACTTTAACGATATTTGTATTACTATCTGAACAATTTCAATAGAATTACTGAAATATTGAAACTTACATGATAAAAACTTGAGAAATAATAGGGTAACATTGTTTGTACGTAAATGAAACGTTTGTATAAGGGTAGCAAATTTTTTTATTAAAAAATAAATAAAGCCTCGTTCCTGCTGGTGCGGGCCATACTTACTAAGCACCGTACATCCTCTTCCATAATGTTAGAAAGAGTGCTTGATATTAAGACTATAATGGTGCTATAGCTGATAAATATGGCGTGATTTTGTGTCACAATTTAGACACTACATGGTTATGGTTTTATGGTTTTATCCGCCCATCTCTACAAATTTATATTTAATAGAAACATTAGAGGGTATAGCAGAGTGTAGCCATGTAGGTTAACCTATGGTTTATATTGTTTTTAGAGAGTTACACAGTTTCTCTCATCCACTTTCTTCACTCTTCCTTCTACTTTGAACTTAACAAAGAAGGCTCGAAGCACAGTTTATAAAATCCAATAGAAGCACGGAGTAAAATGCCACATCGTATTTTAATATTATGCACAACATTAATATTACAACCCTTATATTTTACGACGATAGATCGAAGTTTTAATCTTCTCATTCGCTCATCTTACGTACGGAAAACCCCCTTTTTGGAAATTCCTCGACTTGCCGACGGCTGCTCAGTTCATGGTATGGCAGGAATTTCCTAACTCATTTTCTACTCAAACCCCCGACCCTTCTCTTCTATCCTCTTCTCTTTGCTAACTACTTCTTCCTCCTAGTCTCCTTCACACCCGCCCGCACATATTTCAAATTACGTAAACACAGCACAACTCGTAATTTTTATTATATGCTTCCTTCGAGGAACATCTATCACTATTTTGGTAACAACATGGTACTGCTTGGGTTATCAAAGAAAAAAAAGAGAGAAAGAAACTGGATGTAAACAAAATTTCTCTTAAAAAGTTGTTTTCATGAGAAATTTGTTTATTATTTCCAAATCTTATTAGTGTACAGTCAATCTCTACTTCCAATAAGCTCAAATAAAAACCTATTTAACACTTCACGTTAGTAACCTTCTGAATAAAGGCATTTTGAAGCCATTCACCTTTTCTTGGTAAAATATTATTTGCTATGTATGTACTTAAAAAAAAATTGTCTTTACTCGCAAAAATACTATTAAATAAAATTATTGTTTTAATTTTTTACCAAAATATTGGTTCAACATTTATAAATAAACTGGAAAAGTTATCTTTTTTACATCGTTAGATAAAATATAATACCGTAGTGTTAAATTAGATTACAATAGTGAGGCATTATGTATGGTTTATTTAAATAATATATATCTATCTCTCCGTTATTATTGTACGAAAATGTTAATTCTTTTACAACTGTCAATTACAAACACATTTGTGTTCTAAAATCTTCTGAACATATAGATACATATTTAAAAAATAAAAGTATTATATCAACTTTAGAAATGGGAGCAGTAATTCGATGTGACATTTATTAAATTAATAAAAGATTACATGTCATGAAATGCACCCAACATATAGTTCAAATTTACCATAGTTTGGAATGAAATACTTAGGCTATTTATCTATTTTCAAAAATAATAAGTTAGTAAGTATTTCACAGCACCACGGATCACCCACTACCCATTCGGAATCTCCGATAATATACACTAATGATGTAAGAAGGATAAAGTTACAATTTTAGAGAAAATGTGCTTTATAAAGAAAGAATGGGAAATCATTTAAGAAAAGATATCCTCAATATATCCGGCCGATATTCAAACACCAATCTCCCTGTTACCTGTGCCAGACGATGTCGATGCCCTGGCCCGTTTTTCCACCATTATGGGTGTAAAACATCTTATTTTTATAATTTAACATTTGGGCTGGAAAATATAAATCATTTATGTATGACCACATTTCAAAATACTAAGATGGCTTGTGGTAGTACGTATTACGTAAGAATTTATGTAAAATTTGTTACTTTATAGCAGGGTCACAGGACATTACTTTTAGAAAATGTTATAAAATTGGATTGTACAGGTGGTGGAATTATATCAAAAGTAGTATCCAGATCGTACAGTTGGCAACACTGTAGCAGTGCGCAATCCACCTTGGGGGTAGAAGGGATGTTGATGGTAGCCTGGGGTAAAAATCAGTGCCCAATCCACCTTCACTCGTACCATCATTTGCGTGGAGTAAAAGGTAAAAAAAATATATATATTTTAAGCTCCTTATATCAGTAGCAAACATGGCGACACAAGGTTGAGCTCTTCTTTCATCACTATGAGTAAAACACTACAGTCTGTTTATTTTTGGGCACTTATCTGTGCTATAATGAGATATATAATTTATGGGGTCAGTTTTATACTAAATAGACAGGTAAAATATTTATCTTTTGTGATGAAGCTGAAATGAACAAGATTTATAGTTCAGAAAAATAATGAATCTAGACAGAGCAGTTTTTAGTGTAATAATCATAGCTTATAATATATAGTTGGTTACTACCATTAATTAAAGAGTTCCCATTTTGTCCCGGTTTAATTCAATATGTCATGATACTTTTTTATGTACTGTATCGCTCTGTTTGGAAAAACTGTAAGGTTCTGAAATTATTTGACCTCCTATTCAGGTAGTAACTCAAACATTGTATTTTCCTGCCCACAGCGCTGCAATAAAATAGCACCGGGCTGACGGTCCAGCCCCTAAATGTCTGAAAAGCTGGTTTGTTATGGAGGGCGTACTTGAAAACACCCCACCCCGCCTTAGCCCCTCGATGCATACAATTTAAAAAATATTCTCAGCTGTTTAAAGTAGATGAAATCATGAGAACATGAGTAGCCATCATAGCACTTCCTGTCAATAAATAATATGGTATTATATGTTTGTGAATGACGTTAGTGATTTAGTATAGAAAAAGGAATTAGAGGGTTTAATTTTTAAAAAAATGTATAGAATTGATACGTTAAACCCATTTGTGGTCACGAAAATAGGTCTAAATAAAGATTATAGCACGTATATCCTATCTGTTGACATATTGTACGGTGGAAATTACTATTACCGCATTTATATAGTGAGTGGTTTCAAATTAATAAAATATGTATCAAGTGCAATGACAAATTAAAGAACTGAGTTGCACTTTTAACGAATGTATTTACATTATGAAGGACGTTAATCTATACACATTAAATCAAAGTAAGCCGGCCCTGTGGTGTAGAGGTCAGTGCACCTAGCTACTAACCCAGGGGTCTCGGGTTTGATTCCTGATTGGTAGCGTGGGTATTTTCCCCGAAAAGGTAATCATCCCAAAGGTAAACAGGGTTTGATTAGTTTGACCTAAGCTATGTTTAAGTGTTTCCACTGGTTCCACACCCTCGTATCATTGAGACAAGGAAAGAGCCTTCTCGGAAAGGATGTAAGCTCAGTACTTACAGGCGTCCACTGGGTAACGGTACTTTATTAAAGGCTAATATTTCCACAAGGGGGGTACAATGATGTAGAACCGACTCTTTATAGTATGATTATCATCAACATTACATCAACGTAGATGATATTGCCATCAAACATTTTTGGCAACAACATATTTGTCCGTAGACTGTCAATAATAGCAGAAAAGATTATCAACAATGATCCTCAGATAGACACTATGCTTCTGATTTATTTTAGATAATTACTTTCTTCATGCCCTATTAGAGTTAGATTAGTAATGCCAGGCCAATACATACTACTAAAAATATTAAGCTAAAATATGGAAAATTGAACAAATTTAAGATAATAATTGTTTGTGAAAGTTGATTTTATTTTAGGCTGATGTTGAACACACAAACCACCCAAAACAACAGTGACAAAAGAGAGTTGTCCAAATTTTCACACTAACTCCTTTTACCTAAAATAGTACTATTTTTAAATTATAAGATATGATTTCCATGAAATTGTTAGTATTATTAATGTAATAATAGCTTATAAGTTGTCATTAGTCAATTAATGACTGTTTATATTACGCTATTATTTTAAAATATCGTCACCCGAGAATGCAAGTGGTCAATGTCCAATTTTTCACTTTTGTGTAAAAGAGCATTGAAGTTTGACCTTGTGTATAAAACCAATGTTACTAGATGACAACTCGAGCTTGTATCTTCTTAAGTAATTATTTAATAGTCTCAACTTCACCACAGGTGGATCATATGCATTCTAAATAAACGTATACACCAAATATCTCAAATTTAACCATTTTGGAGATAGAACACTTGTATTCTCGGGTGACGATATGGTGAATAAATAACTATGAATAAACACTTATAAATAATGTTACCAGTTTCTAATCAGCTGATAGATGTATTGTGGTTATATGGATCATGTAGGGCAAACTCGGGTAATTTCGCAGTACGGCTAATTTCGCAATATTTTGTATTTATTTTATTGCGAGGTTAGCTGAAGAGTTTGAGCTCAGAAAAAAAATCTACTAAATCGCAGCACCTGTCAGAACAACTCCAATTTTTCGCGCTAATTTTGGTGCATTCTACCGGCTGTTCTTGAAACTAATTAGTTGAATTTTATGAAATTGTGTGTTTTGTTCGTTTGCTAAACAGTGTTGTGGTTTTTGAACAATTAAAACATTATTTTGTTGAATGTAAGTACCACTGTTTATATCATTCTGTTACTTACAACACACTGGTTATTTTAAGCTATAGTTTGCATTGTTTTCTAAAGAATTCAGTCTGTCAATCCTTGTTGCCGGTTAGGCTTTTCTTACGGTTTTTTTCGCAACCAACAGAGTTGCAAGTGCTTTCAACGTCTTGTAATTTTTTATAAATGTATTTATTAAAAGTAAATTTTTAAATCTTGTTTGTAGGAGTAGATTCATTGCTTACTAAACAAAAACCAAAAATAGAAAATATAGATTTTCTAGCCAATAAGCCTATAAACGGGATTATGGTCAACATTACAAGAAATATTTTAATGTTACAGATGTCAAAACCAAGAGGACAGTACGGAAAAGGTTATAATGATAGTGATATGAGAGAAGCTTTAAATAAAGTTTTAAAAGAGGGTTGGTCTCTTTATAAATGTAGCAAAGAGTTCAAAATACCCTACAATACTCTCAAGGATCGCTTAAAAGTAACGCCTGACGCTGCAAACATGCCAGTTGTGAAGATGGGTAGGCCGTTTTTTCTAACAAAAGAAGAAGAGTCCGAACTTGCAAGCTATGTCATTCAAATGCAAGAGTTAGGTTTTGGACTGTCTGCAAGTGAAGTGAGGCAATATGCTTATAAAATAGCATCTCGGCGTCCCCAAGGCAATCCTTTTGGAAACGACACAGATAAAGCTGGCTGGGACTGGTGGATTTTATTTAAAAAGAGATATGGTTTGAGCTTGCGTCAACCTGAAAATTTGTCCTACAATCGAGCAGCTGCCACTACAAGAACTAATTTGGACACATTTTATGATTCATTGGAAAGTGTTTTTAGTAAAACAGGACTTGCGGATAAACCAAACAGAATTTGGAACTTAGATGAGTCAGGGTTTACTTTTGTAACAAAACCAAGCAAAGTGGTTTCACCGAAAGGGTCCAAGCGTGTTCAGAATCAATCAACTGCGGAGAAGGGGGAAACGACCACAGTTTTATTAGCTGTGAATGCATCAGGACATTGCATCCCCCCCTTATTTGTTTTTAAAGGAATAAGATTGACAGAAAACCTTAAGGAGGGTGCACCTATTTTAAGTAAAGTGGCAGTGTCAAAAAATGGATGGATAAATTCAGAACTATTTTTAGATTTTTTAAAGCACTTTGTTGAACATATTCCTCCAATTCGACCTGTTTTGTTGCTACTAGATTCTCACTCAAGCCACGTTTCTCCAGATGCTCTCAAATATCAACAAGACAATGGTATTGTCTTCCTGACTTTTCCCTCTCACTGCACACATCTTCTGCAGCCCTTGGACGTTTCTGTTTTTGGTCCACTCAAAGCAAGCTGGAAAACGCAACTTAAGGAATTCCTTAAAACGTGTGGTTATAAACCAGCGAGAAAGGATTTCTTTCATCTCTTTAAGCAGGCAATGGAAGAATCTGTTACTCCAAAGAACATAGCAAGTGGCTTTTCAAAATCAGGCATTTTCCCACTTAACAGAGTAGCAGTAAGTGATGACGTTTTGAAAGTTTCAGAAGTCCACGAAGCTTTCACAACAGCGGATAAATCAGTAAGTAGCAATGGTGAGATTCCGAGTGCTGTTCAAGATGTTCAACATGAGAACGTAGGCCTATTACCATTGCCACAACAAATAAAATCTTGGAGAAAAAGAAAGAATGCTGCTACTTTCTCGAGGATTTTTTGGGATGAGTGTACAGCTGAAGATGTTGATGATCCGGTAACCGTTCCTTCAAAAACAAAGAGAACAGGAAAAAGGAATGTTAATTCAAAAACTTCTGTCGTCCCACTGGCAACTCCATCCACTTCAGGAACTAGGCCTATCAGGAAACATGCCAAACAAACGCGTCCAGAACCTAAAGGTGATGAGAGCACATGTTTCACTTGTGATGGAAATGATAAAGATGACAGTCGTGGAGAAGCGTGGATTCAGTGTCTACAATGCAAGTGCTGGTTTCATGAGAAGTGTCAAGGATTAAAAATCTTAATGTGTGAATTTTGTATGCCATTTATGCTCATAGGCTGACTCTGATTAGAAATTTCGAGCTTTTCTTTATAGTTTGTTTTTAAATTATTTTAAACACTATCTAAATTTCCATACATTTATGTTGCAGATTGTAACGAGGTATGAAAAATAATAATTGGTGTATTATTCTTGAATACTAATTTTAAAATATTTTATGTGTTTTTTATAATATAAAAAAATAACTTATTTTCTTAGTTAAGGAAACACCTTATTTCATTGACAATATAACTTGTATATAGTATTTTTTATCTAATTATAATAAGCTATGTGTTTAAAGTATTTGAAGATTTTGATAAAATAGCTTTTAAAATAGTATTGCGAAATTAACCGGGTACTATTGCGAAATTAAACGGGTTCTTTAAAAACCACAAAAATTAATACTTTTTAATGTTGCTATTAAAGATACATTTATAATGTCAACAAAAATATGTAAATGCTCTAAACACGTTAGTGTATACCTTATTAGCACTTAACCAATGTCTTATAATTTCTTTAGTCCTTAATGTGAACTTCAAGGGCAATAAACCTTAATACTGCGAAATTACCCGAGTTTGCCCTATAAGATACCCTGTTGGGGTAGGGCCAAAATAGTTTAAAATAATTACTAATACTGTTAAAAATAGTAATATTATGATTAGCACCACGTCTTACTACCCGTTCGGGTTATACCCACTTACGCTAATGTGTAATGGTAGGGTGATTGTGAGATGAAATGAGGACCTACAGTTTAACGTGGAATCCAAACCACGGTAGAGGCCTGGCATTCCCCACATTCACAAGTTATGATAAATACACGTCTTGTCAGAGGTGAAGGAAGGGTTTGGCAAGTAATAATATTAATTCATATTATAATAATATAAATATTAGAAAGTTCTTAATCAATAATATCGTAACAAAATGATCATAAATTTCCAAAGTCCCAGAATTTTAAATGTATAGGCCTAAGTGAATATACATGTTAGTTTTGCAAACAATCAACAAAGATTTTCATTTTTATTTTGTTTTTTTAGATTTAAAATTTGATATAAACAAATATATTTTACCATAGATATATGTGCGGTTTTCACGCTAATAAGACAACAAAATACTTGTTAAACACTATTTTTTTTAATAAAACACTTTTTAAGTTTTAATTACAATTGATTCTATTTTTTTAAATTGTCTTGGAAACTTTTATATTAAAAAATTCCGCATAATATACTTGAACAAGTATATTAAGCAATCTATCACTAAGATATATCACGAATCGTTATTTTTGAAACACAAATTTGTAAAGAAGTTCATTATATCTACATCACAATGAATATTTATTTCTTTAAACATATTTGTCTGTCTAATATTTAACAAGAGGATGATTTGAAGATGCAGAAAAAATTATATTGCTTAGTAAATTGTTGTTTGGTTGTTCACCACGTCTTACTACCCGTTAGGTCTATCAAAATATATGCACTATTGTGGTAGAGGTGAGGAAGGTAGAGTTTATAGGAAAGGTTCCCACATTTGCTTGGAAAAAGGAAGAGTGGAAAACAAATTAGTAAAAACAGTCCTTAACCCTTGTATCCCCATCATCATCAATTCAGTCTGATACGAAAGCGACGCGTTTGACCATTACGATCACCGATACGTGTATTAATTCAATTAGTTTGTTTTTAAAATAATATTTTGAAGCTTGTGAGATTCAAGAATGGATTACTACTTCCAATAGTATCATATTATATGTAAGTAGAATCCAGAGTGCCAATTTGTACTTCTCATTTATATTTGTCTCTTATCAATATAAAACGATGTATCTTTAAATACATACTTTCAATACACAGCCACTAGAAAATATATTTTAAATTAGTATTTTGTCGTGGAGTGTTTATACGGTAGCATGGACTGTACACAATTGTATAAAAGTAATATATTTAGTTTAATAATTACTTACTTACTTTATGGTATTAGGAACCTGAAAGTTCATTGCCACACTTAAAAAAGTACGCCACCTATCCCTATCTTGAATTAGTTCTATCCAGTCCATCTCATTATAGCCTCTCCCTATCTTGAACTAGTTCTATCCAGTCCACCTCATTAAACACTATCTTGAGCTAGTTCTATCCAGTCCAACTCATTACACTCTATCTTGAGCTAGTTCTATCTTGTCCAACTCATTACACTCTATCTTGAGATAGTTCTATCCAGTCCAACTCATTACACTCTATCTTGAGCTAGTTCTATCCTGTCGAACTCATTACACTCTATCTTGAGATAGTTCTATCTTGTCCAACTCATTACACTCTATCTCGAGCTAGTTCTATCCAGTCCAACTCATTACACTCTATCTTGAGATAGTTCTATCTTGTCCAACTCATTACACTCTATCTCGAGCTAGTTCTATCCAGTCCAACTCATTACACTCTATCTTGAGATAGTTCTATCCAGTCCAACTCATTACACTCTATCTTGAGATAGTTCTATCCAGTCCAACTCATTACACTCTATCTAGAGATAGTTCTATCTTGTCCAACTCATTACACTCTATCTCGAGCTAGTTCTATCCATTCCAACTCATTACACTCTATCTTGAGATAGTTCTATCTTGTCCAACTCATTACACTCTATCTTGAACTAGTTCTATCCAGTCCAACTCATTACACTCTATCTTGAGATAGTTCTATCTTGTCCAACTCATTACACTCTATCTCGAGCTAGTTATATCCAGTCCAACTCATTACACTCTATCTTGAGCTAGTTCTATCCTGTCCAACTCATTACACTCTATCTTGAGCTAGTTCTATCCTGTCCAACTCATTACACTCTATCTTGAGCTAGTTCTATCCTGTCCAACTCATTACACTCTATCTTGAGCTAGTTCTATCCTGTCCAACTCATTACACTCTATCTTGAGCTAGTTCTATCCTGTCCAACTCATTACACTCTATCTTGAGCTAGTTCTATCCTGTCCAACTCATTACACTCTATCTTGAGCTAGTTCTATCCTGTCCAACTCATTACACTCTATCTTGAGCTAGTTCTATCCTGTCCAACTCATTACACTCTATCTTGAGCTAGTTCTATCCTGTCCAACTCATTACACTCTATCTTGAGCTAGTTCTATCCTGTCCAACTCATTACACTCTATCTTGAGCTAGTTCTATCCTGTCCAACTCATTACACTCTATCTTGAGCTAGTTCTATCCTGTCCAACTCATTACACTCTATCTTGAGATAGTTCTATCCTGTCCAACTCATTACACTCTATCTTGAGCTAGTTCTTTCCAGTCCACCTCATTACATGCTATCACTTACAGGTACATTCTAATATTATCATCCCAACCGCGTCTATGTCTTCTCAATGGTCTCTTCCCATTGGGTTAACAGTCAATACTCTGAACACGGTTCTAGATTCTCCCATTCGTGCTGCATGTCCTGCCGATTGTAATCTACGAGACTTGATTATCTTAACACTGTCCTATGATGAGTACAGGGTTCGTAGCTCATTATTATGTAATCTCCTCTACTACCCAGTATCTTCGTCTCTTATTGGACCAAGCAATTCCCTAAACAACTGGTTTTGAAACACCCTGATTTTTTTTAATCATGTAAGATAAGAGACCATATTTAACACCCATAAGATAACGACCGGTAAAACTATTGTTTTGTGTATTGTGAGTGTTATATTCCTTGTTTATTTTAACTATGGTATTTAAAATACACGACTCATACGCAGGCGAAAAATTGCTTTAGGTTACTTTCTTGCTTGTCCAAAACACAGGACTCGTAATAATGCCTACTGTAGGTTTAGACGTTCTTAAGTTGTATATATAACTTAAGAACGTTTTATTTTAAAGATCTAAACTACTATTTTATGATATTGTTTTATTAATTTTGTCCCTAAATAACCAACTAACGTAAGTTGTATAATATTTAGGCTCTATAATTAATATTTATAGTATATTATATATATATATATTGCAGTTTCGTTATTGAAAATATGTTTACTTTGATTTGATACCACTGTATATTATATTCAAACAAGTTTTGGTTGAAGTAGAGAAATTGCCGTTGAAACAAATTCTCGTTTAAAATTGCAGCCTTCAATTGGAATATTTTAAAAATATGAAATTTTTGTACATATTCTTGGTGTATAAAATTTCAAATAAATATTTAAATGTGAAGATCGATTTGATAGAACTTCAGGAATCGATTCGCCTTTTTAAATATCCAGGTTTGATAAACGCAGGTTCTTATAAATAAACAACCTAAATAATAACTTAACCTTATGGAAAACACAAATCAACTAAACTAAAACCTGCTTCAGTGGCCGCATGATATGAGGCGTCACTCTCGCAATAGAGTAGACTGCCGATGACAGGGAGATTGGAGTTCGAATCTCGTTCGGATCCACTGTAAGGTGGTTTTTTCTAACGTGTGTTACCACCCTCCTTTCACGCAAATGCGTGTAGATCACCTCTAAAATGCTTCCTTCGTCATCCCTACCCCAATAGGATAATTATTATATTATATGTGTATAGCCTGAACAATTAGTAAGACACGGTTATTAAAGAAAGTGAGTATTGTGTAGATTTAGTGAATACTGAATGATGCATCGAACTTTCAGGGATTACCAAAAAATGTAGGTTAAGGAGGGGTTGTATAATATGTGATATATGGCACATGAATAAGTCCTCCAAAATCATTTAAAAATAAAATAAATTCCTCTTAAAATAATTTAAAGTTTTTAAAACCTAATTGGGGTTGTAGGTGTTATAGAACTGATTAAATTACAATAAATTACTAGCACAATCATAATGGAGGAATATACAAATATATTACTATTCATTATTTCGGTACTGGCGGCCGGGGTTCAATCTCCTGTCCCGGCATAAATTTATATGATTACCAAACCCTTCCTTCACCTCTGACAAGACATCTTGTGAATGTGGGGAATGACAGGCCTCCACCGTGGTTCGGATTCCACGTTAAACTGTAGGTCCTCCATTTCATCTCACAATCACCCTACCATTACACATTAGCGTAAGTGCGTATAACCCGAACGGGTAGTAAGACGCGGTGCTAATAATAATAATAATTATTATTATTATTTCGGTAAGGTTGTGGAAGAAGGGGGGGTGGCGCTGGAGTTGAACCCCGACCCCTTGCCACCTTCTTTTTTGTACTGCCCTCCAAACTTAAGTTTCAGAAAACCGGTGCTCAGACCTGTACCAGGACCACTAGGTTTGTTTTCTTTTCAATTTTTTTTTCGAGCAAATGACGGTGTATTAATTTTAAATTACTCTTCTTGTTCTAGCAGGTTGGATCGTTAAAGTTGGTGATAGCCCATAACTATCACTAATGAGTACTACTAATTAAAAACCATAATTATGTGTACACCCGACCACTAGTCTACGCTACTAAAGCATATGTTTTTGTTGCCATCTTACAAACGCGGCTGGGTCCAAAACAGCAGCGTTAACTCTCGAGGCCTACGTGGCCCCCATTTGACTTTGATATTCTATGTGAAACAGGATATTCACAGGTTACCTCGGCCGTCGACTATGAAATAAATTAAACACCCAACTACTCGACGACCTCCAAGCAACACCTCTAAAACGTTATCTAACACCTCGTAGCTCCGTGCCACTCGACTACTTTGAATATTACTAGGGTTCATCCAACCCCTAGCCCACTCTACCCCCTCCCCCCCCCTTGCCCTCCAATTCCCGCGCTCATTAACATTAACAGTGGCGTAGCGTCGAGTCTGCTAAAACAGATTATACCCACCTCGCCAGGCAGGCAGCATATGGCACCGAAGGCAGCCAGCAAACATGGCCGCCGCGCGCGCGTTTGCAAATGAGGTGGTGGTGGTGGTGGTTCACTCTCGCGCGCGTTTGCAGGAGCGTTCCCAATCATAATGGAGGTGTTTATTCACAGCTCTTGGAGCGGCCATGACCATAACCACCACGAGGTAATTGTTATGGCTGACTATTCGGGACGCGCCTAAACAGGTGCCTATAATTTATTAGTCATTTTGTAACGTAGATGGATGACGTACGACGGCCTCTTAAAAGTAGGCAGTGTGCGCTGCGAGTCTCTATACAGCAAACGCTCGTATTTTCCGTAGATTGTCGCTTTCGACAAGGTACCTCGCGCTACAACCACGAGGGGGAGGATTATTATTGTTTTTTTAGGCAATCCTTAAAAAGGCTGTGTTAGTTGCGCCAGCTATGGAAAAATCTAGTTTTTATGGTTAAATGTTTTACAGCAAGACAACCAAACAAAATTCTAAAATGATTATTGAAATCTTTTGACATATAATAAGTGTAAAACTATCCATTTCAAGCAAAATTTCTAATCTTTATTTACACAAGACTAATTACTGTATTTAAATTTATCCAAATTACAAATATTTGAATAATAATACCGTTCCTCAAGAAATATTTTAGAAAACATACCACTATTGACGTATATTCAATAAATTTATTTTCTATTTGTTGAAATTGACACCAACTGTAAAAAGTGAGGGCTGTGGAACAAATTCCATCGGAATAGATCTAGTAGCTTTTTTAACATTAAGAAAAGGTTTCTCCATTGGTGAGTCAACTTTACCTAAAATTTCTGCTTTTCTCACGTGCCTCCCTTTTAAAGTAATACACACATCAACGTGGTGGAGGGAGGTCTTGGTGGCGGTCGTGATTGCAAACACAGAAGCGGTCCGTTCGCGGATCATTCATAGCCTGTAATTACATCACGTACTTTATAGAAATGCATCGAAATTTAACGCAACTAAAAGGAGTAGTAGAAGCCTTACTTATTATGGCAGGACTAATTTACTAAGAATCAGCAAATCAGATAATTTTAATCATAAAGAAATGGAAAAAAATCCTTTATTTCTTTTTTATACGAAAAAAACTAAAGAAAATGTGGACTCAAGCAATTGACGTGCTTCTCCTAGCGATCTGCCTATTTAATACCAGGGTTAAATATTTATTTCTTATATTTTTGTATTCAGCGTATGACAAATCAAATAAAACACCAATTATGTTCACTATTTTTTTAATCATCGTATCTTACTCACTAATTATTCAGGTTATACGCATTTATGATCATTACTTTAATGGGGTAGGTGTGGAGACAGGATCAGTTTATAAGTAATCTACTCACAATTGCGTGGAAAAAGAGTGGCAAACCATTTAGGATAAGCCGTCCTCAGTAGAACCAACCGGGATTAAAGCTCAAATCTCCTCACCATCAGTAGGCCAGTCTAAGGGCCACCACGCACTGGGTTACCAGCCGCGTGACCGGCGAGAATGCGTGTGGAAAATGAGTCAGCGCGCACTTGACTGAAGCGACCAGCTGGCCGCGGCGACCAGTTAGTTGGCCAATGACTGACGTGGCCGGTCGCTTCCTTGGTCGCGGAGCAAGTAGCCGGTGTCACAGCGGCTGGTCGCCAAGTGCGCGGTGGCCCTAACACGAGAGTGACGCCTTAGACCAATCAGTAAATGAAGCCGGTTTCACTATTTTGATAAGATTTTCAGTTACACTGTTCATTGTGAATTCTAAAAACAAGAGCTAGCTGACGCGAGCAGCTGTCAAACTCGGCCTGCAGCATCTGACCGCCACCGCAAGGTAGAACGCTGCACTGGCCGCGATGTTACTCGCCTTTCCGCTGCCAGTCTGAACACGTTCATTAGATAACATAGGTTGCATTTTCTCGCCAGCGCCACCACGTTGATGTGTGGAGTCCTTTGGGTGGCTGTGTGGATTAGGCACACACTTAAAGTACAAAGTCAACGGCCGTTTGCACACACTTAAGTATATTGCTTTAATAAAGCTTGGAATTTAATTTAGTGATCTTAACACTAAAAAGATATGTCTGACGTATTTATATAGTTGCTATTGTTATTGTTTTAAGATGCATCAAATGTATCATCATCCTTCATTTAGTTAATATTTCCAGTACTGAAGAAACACAGTCACGTTTATTTATTAAGCTATAGGTCCCGGTTTCGATTACCAGCATAGTCGAAAAATCTATTATTGGGGAAAGTGAGTCTCACCCTTTAACAGTACTAAATTGACAGCAAAGACACATAATTTTGTATCTATTCTGAAGTTAAGCTAGTTTGTAAGTCATGCTAGGATAAATCATTCGATTAGGAAAGTACACTTGAAATTACCCTATCGGTGGTTGCATAGTCTAATGAATCTCTCTCGTGCTAGACTCGATTGCCGATGACAAAGAGCTTGGGTTCAAATTCCTCTCTGGTGTACTGAGGTGTTTTTTTCTAGATGGTTTTTTACTCTCCCTTTATACAAACGCGTGTATATTTCCTATATAATTTTAACTTCCACGTTACAATTCTTATAGCTTAATTAACGCATGTGTAATACAAAAACAGATACTAAGACGCATGGGAGAAAATATGTATACGCTTATAAATACTGGCGCCATTTGTCGGTTTCTAACAATACAGAATATATTCAAATATAACTACATTCGTTATAAAATAATAATTTGTGTATATATGAGCTTTTTTTTAAAAAAAATCTTCATATCACTCAGTTAGAATAAGGTCAACAGAATACCATCCTTGTGTAAAATTTTCTGGGAGATGCTTTATTCTAAAGTGCAGTGAACATAATAAACAAAGTTGTTTGTTATCCATTCCAACCAGCTTTACTCTACATAAACTTCCAGCAAACTGGGCTTCCAGGGGTTCGTGAATCCGATAAAACTCCCCCGACACGATTATGTTGTGAGGAACGTGAAAAGGGTGAACGAGACAGATACAATCTCTGCGTGAGAAAACATCAACTGCTAGCAGTAGGCCTACACTTTAAAGAAAATCCATTTTCCATTAGAAGTGTTTAACGTGTACTTTAGAAACCGTTATATCGGTACATCACTCAACGTTAGAAAAAACAACAATACCTAGTCCCTTGGCCAATCATCACTGTGAAGGTGCGAAGCCCTAATTTAATCAATGATAAGTTTCTCGCAGGAGCCGTTAATCGAAACCGGGACTTTAAGCTGCTCAGTTGGTAGACGCACTACGGACCGAGCTATATTGTAAGACAAGAGAATCTAAAGGCTGCGACTGACTTGTAACAGAGCAGTGTAACGTAGCACGCTAGTGAGTGTGGTGTAGCGAGCTAACGGACCGAGCTATAATGTAAGACAAGAGAATCTAAAGGCTGCGACTGACTTGTAACAGAGCAGTGTAACGTAGCACGCTAGTGAGTGCGGTGTAGCGAGCAACGGGCAGAGATGTTCGATGTTCGATGCTCGATGGAAACGTGCTCCACTCGACTGTCCCCACGAATCCCTTTGGTTGTTACACTACAAGTCAGTACTGGTGCAGGTGTTCGAGTCGTCAAAATTAATACTGGAGGAAAGACGAGTTTTGTGCTAGCCCTATTTTGCAGCAAGTGTCAGAATAAAATGGAGTGGAACCAAGAGAAAACACTTTATTTTTTACTGAACAATGTAGAAAGAAAATTATTTTGTGGGATCCTCAAGATCGACAACATTATAATAGATTTAAAAAAAAGCTGCACTCGCGACTTTTAGGTCTGACATTTCAGTTATAAATGAGAAAAATCCGTAGAACTGTCAAGACGATCATTTAAAGTGAGCATTCTACGTGCCCAATCAGGAACTTGAGCCGAGCTTTGTTATGTCGCAGCCTTAAGATGTGGCTCTACTTCGATTTCTGGGGGCAGAGCAATATATAGCATATCTATGACAGCTATAAGCAACCAATTCCATTTTATTTGCAATTAAATTAGTTTTTGACCTGCGAATTAGCCTACATGATGTGAAGTATGATGGTGACCTATCAAATAACTAATACATCTAATTTACGTTATTCGGTGAATGTATAAACGCTACTATCACAGAGTCCCAGATATAATAAAATTTGATATTTTTAAAAACTGGTGTTCAGATATAGATTTTCATCTGGTTGAATTAAATAGAATAATTTCATCAACATGCTTGAAGTGAAAGTGATAAGAAATTGCAGTGAAACAGCATTGTTAGTCTTTCTCTTTAGTTATGTACTATGTATATGGGTGTTTTTACAGGCAGTCTGTTAATACGTAATTTTATTAAATAACTTGGCCTAACAAATAATACTCGAATTGATAATAACTTTTGGGATGGGCACTGGTACCTTGTATTAAAATTTCCCTCTCAATGTGGATTGGCCACTGTAACCTTGCATGACAATTTTACTCTCAATGTGGATTGGCCACTGTAACCTTGCATGACAATTTTCCTCTCAATGTGGATTGGCCACTGGTACCTTGCATGACAATTTCCCTCTCAATGTGGATTGGGCACTGGTACTTTGTATGACAATTTCCCTCTCAATGTGGATTGGCCACTGTAACCTTGCATGACAATTTTCCTCTCAATGTGGATTGACCACTGGTACCTTGCATGACAATTTCCCTCTCAATGTGGATTGGGCACTGGTACCTAGTATGACAATTTTCCTCTCAATGTGGATTGGCCACTGGTACCTTGCATGACAATTTCCCTTTCAATGTGGATTGGCCACTGTAACCTTGCATTGACAATTTTCCTCTCAATGTGGATTGGCCACTGGTACCTTGCATGACAATTTCCCTCTCAATGTGGATTGGGCACTGGTACCTTGTATGACAATTTCCCTCTCAATGTGGATTGGGAAATGTCAGCCTAACCTAACCTGGCCTTGTTCTCTCTCTCACTAATAATTATTTAATTACGGGTTCACTGTACGGAGTAACTAGCGTTCAGCTGGTTGGCTTATACTGAATTGATGTCTGCTGGCGATTTATTGTATTCATTTACAATTAATACTCTATTACGAAGTGCTCAGTCCACCAATCTCTCACATAAAAAATACCCAATCCACCCCTGCCTACTGATATCCTTCCTCTAAATTCTATCTCCCTCATTCCTACCCAATTAGTTTAAATTATACGGATATACCGGTGACGAATTGTAAGCACATGTTCTAAAATAGGTCTATTTTTCACCAATTATAACCACACTTTCAGTGAGCTCCGGATCACCACGTATGAACTATGAAAATTTGACACCACCAGTTTTTCTTTTAGGTGTTCAAGGCAACGCTTTAACTCATACCACCTTACTGATCATTCCCACAACATGCTACCAATATATGAAAAGGATACTAGTCTTTCCTTGACTGATAAATATATGGCCATATTATGGCAAGATATTTAATTATGGAAAATTATATTTAGCACCGTCATAAACAGTGATTTTTGTCTCACAAAGAACATAGAATATGTATATTTTAAATTGTCAGTTTATTACTAGTAATTTAATTTTAAAAACTGATCTTTCTAAAGTAAAACACACTTTCATAAAAAAAACATAGGAAGTTATCAAAATGTGATGTGTCATTTGAAACGTCGATATAATTGTGGGCATGCATTGTAACAAATAAAGTAAGTGGCACATTTAGTGTGTCTAACTTTGGATCTGGAGGTCTGGTTTCAATCTTGACTGTGTGCATTGAGATTTATTTTTCAAGCCAAGGTTTCCTATTTTAACCCAAGGTGAAACATTGATCCATTTACTCATCATCCTGCTCTTATAGGCGAAATAGTTTAAGCTTCTGATTAGCAAATATTAGCTTTTTAAACACATTCAAAATAATACTACACAAAATATGTATTTTGATTGCTCTCATTGACATATTTTAAAGGGCAAATTTTTAACAGTTTTATTCCATTCATCGATAATACTTTCGTTCACTAGGGCACTAGGAAATCCAAATTTCATGGTCATACTTACAAAAATACGTCACATACCCCTCTCTTGAGCTAGTTATATCCAGGCCACCTCATTACACTCTAACTCTTTCAGGTTCATTCTAATGTTATCCTTACATATGTGTCGAGATCTTCCCAATGGTCTCTTATAATTGGGTTTGCCAGTCAATACCTTGAACACGGTTCTAGATTCTCCCATTCGTGCTGAATGTCCTGGACATCGTAATTTACTAGTTTGATTATCCTTACAATGTTCTATGATAAGTACAGGATATGTAACTTATTATTATGTAACCTCCTACACTCCCCAGTAGCTTCATCCTTTTTCTGGGCCAAATATTTCTTAAGCACCTTGTTTTCGAACACCCAAAATGTTTTCGTCATGTATGGTAAGAGACCACGTTTCACACCCATGGAGAACCACCCGTAGATTGGTTGTTTTGCATTTTGTTAGTTTTAAATTTCTTGTGAGCAGGTGAGATGTCAACAACTTACTGACCGAGTAATAGCATGAATTCCCCGACTAATTCCAAATTTCAAATCTAATATTGTCATTGCTAGTTGAAATTGTTCTTAAATATATGAACTCATTAACCTTGTCAAATTATATATTGTTCTAATTAATCTCTGAATCATCATTCGCAATCTGTGTTCACCGTGTTATCATATACTTAGTGTTTTCAGCGTTCAATTCTAATCATATTTCCTTACTAGCTTCTTATAATATGTATGTATTTCTTGCAACACCTTTATTACTATCGCCAAACAAAGCTAAATCATTTTATTATCCTAATAGCTGCATTGTACCGTTTAATGTTAACCCTTACCTATTCTCTAGTATCACCCTAATAGCATACTCTAAGACTAGATTAAAAAAGTAATAATAAAATAAAATGGCAGTTTAGTGTATTATTTAAGAGCAGTGGCGGCTCGTAGCTAAAATTAGTGGGGGTGCTGCTCCAGAAAGTTTTTAGCCTTTGTTTTAAAATTGTGTAAAAGGAAGAAAAAAAACATGTGTAAAAAGAAAATTTATTCAGGAACTTGATAAAATATTAACAAAAAAACAAACATTTTTTTACTTACTTTAACTTAAATTGTTACAGTTCAAGCTTGATCTATTCATTTAAAAATGAAATCCAATCTTCTTATTTTAATTTGCGCAAAAAGTTCATTAATTTTCTCCTTGATCTCTGGATGACAATTGAGAATTTTTTTTTCTCCATTGAAAGTACTGCAAGCGCATTTAGTCTTTCTGTTAAATAAAATAACCGAAAAAAATGAATCAAATATAATAGCTGGAAGCAGAATATAATATAATTCTACACTCTTCTACACTTTATCACATTCAAGAATATGGTTAAGCATAACACACGCTGAATAAAAAAAAAGTTGCTTCCACCATCACGCCAGAGCCGGCACTGCGAAAGCAACAGTTCTCTATCTCTACCTGGCAGTCCTGGCTTCCTCCCCACCCCCTTCTATGTGTGCATGTGCACAGCAGCCAAACACCACGCCGCTGGCACTGTGAAGCGCACAGTTCCATACAGAGATTTTGGTATCTTTTTCATAAACTGGGAGATGGCTACTAAAGTGCTGACACTAAGGGCCAGTTTCATAGTCAAATTTAGTACGCCTCAAGTGCGGCGCTACACTAAATACAAGACGACACCTACCTAAACTCGAATGGAATGGGCCGTTCTCGCATAGAAAACTGGGCCATTCCATTCTGGTTTAGGTAGGTGTCGTCATGTACTTAGTGTAGCGCCGCACTTGAGGCGTACTAAATTTGACTATGAAACTGGCCCTAAGCTTAAGGAATATATATTGTACTACAAAAATAAAGAAATAATTAAAGAAAAAAGGACTCATTATATTAAATGTTATTGATAATATCAAGTGGAAATAGGGGATGCTGCAGTTACACAGTGCCTATACACAAGCCGCCACTGTTTAAGAGGGGTATTCAATGTAGACGTTCTAAGCCAACTGATTACATCAGCACACAATTTACAAACTAACTTAATTCTAGAAAAAAGAAAATTCATTCATCTGATTGACAGTAATTAATCACTGTAAAAAGATAAGTCTCAATTTCATGAACAATATTATTTTATATCATAACAGTAATCGAACCTAGAGCCCTTGGGACAGTAGTAACATGGTTAAGATGAACCGGAAGGGCAGTAATATGCGTACCAGTGTGGTGGGGAAATTCTTTCAGTGATTTTAACCTATAGCTTTTAAAATACAGCACTGCATGTCTGTTTTTCCACAACAAATAAGTCACAGTACTCTGTTTAATATACTCTATTCTATTTGCCAATTTCAAGAAATTCCACTTTGACTTCATCCGCATTGGTTGGGAACGTTGACTAAACGTCCAGCACCTCTCGTTTGGTTTGTCAGATACATGGAGTTGGGGTGTAATTGAGTATTTACCCAGGCTCCCTCTACGCAAATGCGGCTACATTTTCCTTATATTTCATCTTCATAAATGTACCTTAACGAGTAGGTAGTAAGTGATGACTCAAAATAAAATTCCCTTAGAATTATCAGAGGCTCAAATCCAGTGGTTTGTGTTTGTGTGTGTGTGCCGCGTCTATCTGCCCATTCGGGATATACGCATATTTTCACCACTGGATTAGAAGAGATGTACCTTAATTTTTGTAAATTAAAATTTGGAAACCATTTAGGAAAAAAAAACCCATCAATGTACCCGTCCTGAATTATAACCCCAATCTCCTCGTCATTGACAGTCTAGTTTATTGCGAGAGTGACGCCTTAGATCATGCGTCCACAAAAGTGTGTCCCAGCCGTTGTTTTTCCTGGTGGCAGCTGGAGTGGGATGAAGAAATTGGGTTACTTAAAAAAAATTAGCGATCTCTTTCAAGTGTAATGATTCACCGGGAATACTAATATTCACTTACACCAGCGTAGATAGGTATTAGTTACGAATATACAACTGACTCGATTTTGTGAGGCTTGAAAGCGATGATAGCTGGCTCTATTAAGTTCTTTTGATCAAGTTATGGTTTTATATCACAGTTCCATCTGAATATTGATCATGTTCCTTAAAATTCATAAAGGTCTAATGATGTATGCGTATATGTATGTATAATTGTCTAGACATTTTTTAGTACTTCTCAATGAAATAGAAAGATGAAATTTAGTTAAATTGCAGAGGAACCCCTTAAGAGGTGCGCAGATTTTTCAAACTTGAATACTGATAAAAAAAAATAGAAATGAAAAAAAAAATAAAAACGGGATTTATTTAATAATTTTTATTAGTTGACATGTTTTTTGCATTTCAAAAGCAAGGAGAATCTAGAATATAAATTCCAATCCACAATCCACCCATTTGGGGTGAAGGTGACCAAAGTAGAAAAAAAAAAATTATACATGTGTTTTAACCAACCTAAGAATAGCTAAGGGGGGTGTATATATATATATATACATATATATATATAATTATTTATATATATATATATAAATAATTCCCGCCCTAACCAACCTGCCCTCCTTCAATCGTAGTAGTCACTTGTTCGAGCCAGTGTCAAGAAGTTTACTAACAATATTGATTAAAGATTGATTTTAAAATCTGGTCTGTTCGTTGATGACGGTGTTATTAGAAAGAATGGTATTTTGAGTATGTAGATTTTCAGCTAAAAATCGCTTTGGCCCCAATTATTTTGAGATGGAGGAGAGTTCCCAGTTAAAATAGTGTCCTCAATGACTATTAATACGTCACAATGTTATACCTTGAATAGGGTTGGTGTTTATCTTCTCAAGCCAGTTTTCAGCCATGAACAATTGTACGTGTCTTTTCCCAGGGTGCGAAGCTCAACAGATGCAAGGGTTAAAGTAATTGAAGGATAAAATCAGGAGACACTGCGGTATTCACAAAAAACAGAGTAAGCTATATAGATACCTTTTATAGTTTATTTATCACAATTAAGATTAATTTAGCCAGCTTGAACTTTAGTCCCTCTTATTTAATATTGAGTGAGAGAAACTACTTTATAATAAGCTAGCCCAGCCTAACAAAACTTAATATTTCATTCATCTACAAATTGAAGCTTAGGTTTTGTTAGGGTGGGTAATATTGATACCGACCAGCCAAAGACAGGTTTAAAAACTAGCTACAATATATTATACTTTTAATATTATATTTTACGTCCGTTTAGCTGGCTGTCTTAGATCCACGATAGAACTATAGATATGCATCGCAAACAAACGCTTTTTAATTAATCCACTAAACAAAATATATGTGACTGGAGAATAGTTTCATTTTATATACAATACAAAAATTACATTTTTATGTTTTTAACAGGTAAAAACCAACATAGGTGTTTGTCTGGTTTTATGTCTTAAGGCGTCACACTCGTGTTTTACTGGACGGCCGATGATGGGAAGATTTTGGTTAGCATACCCATCGAGTGTATTGAGGGTGGTTTTTCATAAATGTATTTACAATCTAGTGCCACGAAAATGTGGATTTATTTCATATAAATTTAGCCCTACTCATCTCTAACACTTAGCGGAACCCGAGCAGCTACTAAGATGCGGTGCTAAAAAAACCCAGGTAAAATGCTTTCAGCCTTTTAAATTATTCCTCTGTCTTCTAACACAGATTGCAGTAATATGCACGATATCTAGTTGAACTTGAGTTAATCGTTGTATGTAGAGTAAATGGTGCCCCAAAGTCGCTGATAGCCACTATTGGCACTAAAGCTTACAAATGTCTTCTTTTTTTAAAAAAACTAGCTCGTTAAAAACTCATCAAGTATACATTGTAATGCTTTGTGTGTATTTTATATATAAAAATGTTTCAAGCCTTGTTGCCACTATCGGAAACTTGAGTTGGATAATTTATTGAGACGAGCTAGGGACTAAATTTAAATAAGTGCGCCTGCATTTGTCTTGAAAGAGGAGCGTAAAGTCACAGGGAAAATTGCGATGTGTACTTGTACGTAATCCAAATTGAAACCGACCACCTGGATCAAGCTTAGCTAGGTTTCACTAAACATTTTGGTACGTCGATAGGAATTGAGCAACTGTACGTCTTTACGTGAGTTAAGATTAGTAAAAAAAAAAATCCGTGTGGTCTTCTTTATCTGTAACATGATCTGATTATTTTTCTTTTCGCCACGCCTCATAGGACATTAAAGCTATCCGTATTTGTTACACTGATATAACAGGGATGAGAAAGGTAGAATTTAAAGGAAATGTATTCACATTGGTGTGGAGAGAGATTAACGTAATTGAGTTTAAAACACCTTTATTATATCCGGCTCAGAATCGAACCCTGATTTCCCTATCACCAGCAGTCCAGATTAAACGAGACAGATTTAGTCCATTGATCTGGATTATTCAATTTTAATGTAATAAAATACACTCATAAATGCTTGTACTATTGTATTTTTTTTAAATTTGAACGTTCAACATAAGAGTAATTAATAACTTAATATAAGGGTGAAGGATGAGGGAGGTGGCTAACGGAATTAAACCCGGATATGTGGGGCATTATTATAGGAAAACAACAACGGTAAGAATGTCATGAGGAAAACCATTTACAGTTCACCCGACCTGAATTCAAACCACAACCTATCCATGAACTGCAGGGAAAGTGCATTTCAAGTCTAACTACTTAGACCACCCAGACACCGGAACTATTTATTGCTTTCTATATTTATATAATGAAGACAACACTAGGTGTTATCAACCACTCAACCAAATAAACAACCTCGCATTTATTTCGCCAACTGGAAGGAAAAAAACCTCGATTCGGAGCTTAACGTTTCTCTTACTTTATACGTTGGATTCAGGCCCGGATTATAATTCAATTTTGGGATGGTGCCTGAAAATTGTTTGGGTAGGAACCGTCCCCTTGTGAAGCCAGGGGCGGGTATGAAAGAATCCTCTTGTTTTCCTCCCTCTATCCTCTCTCCCGGGTCCTCACCGGTTGTTGGGAAAGGGGATGAGGGCTGCAACAAGGGAATTGAAAGGGAGGGCGCTGAAGCGATGAGCCACCGTGGATGGGGAGACACTAAACTTTATTTCCCTATAGTAGACTTTTTTTTTAATTTTGAGATTTAATGGGCACTTTCGGAACATAAAAATATTTCAGCTTACGACAGTTATTTTTTTTGGGGGATTGGTGTGGGGAGTTGCTTTGAGTTGATAAATAATTGAAGTACAGTGTCACATATATTTAATCATTGAATCTTAACTTAGTTTTAAAATTAATCTATTGTTTTGTTTATATACACATGCATGTATGTTACCCGTCCCCGTGGTTATAGTGGTCCACCATAGATCTAGGGAATTATAATTTTATTCTTGGTTGGGCTGATAAATCTATTTGATATCTGTACACGGGTGGTTAGACCTGCTCTCCACTAAGAATACTTATAAAAACTAGATTAATTTGTGTAACATTATATAACTGCCTTGGTAAGCGAGAAATTGCTGTGCAGACGTTCATCTCTAACGCCACAATGTGCTATTTAAAAATTTGGTTCACACCAAAATAAATTCAAAAGGTTCTTACAGGTCTCTCTTTCCATAACAACTTTATATTTTGAGTTTTATTAAAAGAAAAAAAATGAGTGAAAATGTGACATTAGCTCATTTTCAACGACTTTTTAATCATGTTTGTGAGCTATGAGACTAGTCTTGATGAAAAAGAGCTCTAGCTTTAACCTTCCTCTAACAAAGTCTTTTTTTTATAGTCTTACAACATAATTTTAAGATATTTCACAACTAGAAGCGACATTTTCTCTTTGCCTTGAGATTTGAAGTTTGGTAGTTTCTTTCACCTTTTTCTTACTAATATGACAAAGTGAAGTTGTATGTAGAGAGCGAAAGGAATTATAAGCTTAGACAAAATAAAGAAGTAGTTTCAGAAGATACACATACCTTTGTATATTATGCCGTGTAGCCTGACAAAGATTGATACTTTCTCGCTGACTGAGGTGGCCATCTTAATCGTACTTCTTAAATTAAAAGTTAGTATATAGGTTTAGTTAGTATTATATTGTGTTTAAAAATAAATATCTTAGTAAGTACCTCAACACAACAAACAAAAAAGAAAACAATATCCAACACGTACGTATGCACAGTTCAACTTTAATAGGGAGAAACATATCCGACAGCTAGAAAATCCATTACATTCACGTATTCGTTCGTAAAGTCATGTTATCTGCAGCTGACACATTTTATAGATCTTATCATTACCATATGCTAAAGTAATAATATAGTAAAACGCTATTAATGTTGGGAGCAAAAAAAAAAGGGATTTTCTAAAAGGCTCTTCATGTTTAAATTTAACTATAAACCCAATTTGCCCAACGATGTAGCGGTCCTAACTTGACTAGCTACACTATGAACCATGACAAAAACATAGTGGAACCTACCAAGGTAAGCTCGCTACCTTTCAGGGTAAACTGACGGTACATTCCAACTGTCATTTTATAATTTAATATCATGCTTACCAACCTATTGAAAAAACATTACTTAAAGTTTTCCAAATTACTCTGTCGTGATCGAAAAAACCAATCTAACTCATGCCACATAGACAATAATTACTCTCTGGTCTTATTTAAATTTTCATCTGAAACCTTTAGAGCTCTCTCTCTCTCTCTATCTTCTGGGATGAGTCACAAATATTTAGAGGGTGCTCGATGGGGTAAACGGTACTTCACACAATTCCATGGCCATTGGCCATTTGAGGATGCAGCGTGTAGGAAGCTTTATGTCCCAACCCCTCCCCCCCTCCAAACCCCCTTACCATGGATATATCTACATATACATTGTGTGTACACAGTCGTCTGTCAGAGACAGGTAAGTATGTTTAATGTCTTCCTCTGATTTAACTGCAAATCCTCCCGTGCCTAGACCACATTACTCTCGTATAAGCTTCCGCAGACGAATTATGACGTCTGCAGAGAATTAAGCAATGCTAATTTCACTCTGGTTTATATATTCGGTGGGGAAGTCTTCGTTGCTTGGGATACGCGCTTTACAACGGTAACGAGGGGGGCGTGGGGGATGGGGGAGTCAAAGAGACGTTGCTTTTTATGAGCTCAGCGTGAGTAGGGTTGGACGTTTCCTGAATAAAACAGTTGATTTTGTAACAGTTGAAGAGCTAATATAGCCTATAATGTTTGGAATGAAAATAACAAAAAACTTTACTGAAACATTCATATGCCAATTTCGTTATTTTATTTGTTTTCACAAGCGATATATATAACGAGATTTGAAAAAAAAAACAAGGTGATTCTTTAAGCGTTGTTTTTTCTCTAGACCACCAATTTCACAAATTATAGTCTAGTAACTTATATATACGAGTATATATCTACATCTATATAAGAGGAAACATATTCAATTAAACATTATATTATTTACATATAGTAAAAATACACATATTAATAACTACTTCGATGGACACATGGTCTAAACCATAACTCTCACAATAGACTAGACTGCTGATGATGGGGAAGTCTTGGTTCGATCCTAAACGGGTCTATTGAGGGTAAATTTTTCTAAATAGTTTCCCACTATCTCTTACCACGTAAATGCTGGTACACTTTCTCTAAATTCAACCTTTATAATCCCTAGCCTATTAGAATAGCTAGTGCATATTATTACAGCCCAAACGGGTAGTAAGAAGTGGTGCTAGAAGAAAAAGATAAAAAACACATATATATTAATATATATAAATATACGCAAATGTCTTCTTTTATTTAGTTATTATATTAACAAGGGATAACTATGACTAAATACAGGAGGTATTGATATGAAGACTGTTTAGAGAAATTCCACCCCCACAATACATCACAGTGCTGCCAACCCAGATTTGAATCTCTACTTCCCTGTGTTTTTAGTTGTTTTTATAGCACCGCGCCCTACTACCTATCCGGCTTTATACGCCTATGTACTAAATTACACTAATGTATTAGGGATTATGAAGGTATAATTTAGAGGAAGTGCATCCATATTTTAGTGGAGGAATAGTGGAAATCCATTTAGGAAAAACCACTCTCAATGCACACGACTGGGATTGAACCTCGGTCTCCCCGTCTTCGCGAGTATTGTCCAACGCGAGAGTAGCGAGTTAGACCAAGCGGCCACCGAAGCGTGCTACTTCCCGGTTAACAGGAATCTCGTCTTATTGCAAGCCTTGACGCCTTATATAGTGTGAATACCAGTGTGGATGACGCACAACCAAATGTTAACGCATGTGATCGGGAGAGTTAGTTCATTTATATTATATTCAACTCGGAGGATAAGGTTCAAATCTGTAGGGGGATTATTTCCCAAAGTCAAATGTTGTCAAAACTACTTAAAATTAACTCTCCTAATCTTTGTTCCTAGATTAGTTCATTAAAATTGAGAATAGATCAAATTACCAGTCAGACGTACTTTTATAAATGTAAGTTACACACACGTCCCATTCAAGTGTAGCTGATTAATTTATACGTGGGTTTATATTATTTGAAGTACAATATTCAAGTCCTTGGCTCGGTGCACTTTTAGTTTTCCACACGTGATTTTACAAAAATTTCTTCACGTTATTGCGAATGTATTTTCTCTAAGCTGGCCTTCATTTCTCTATCCCCTTTTCTTTAAGTTGTTAGTGACCTTGGTGTTGAGCATAATATTATTAATAATTAATAAATAACTTAATGACTTCTTAGGATATTCACAAATTTCATTGATCCAAGGATATACATGACCACCTTTGTGGTCTAGTGGTCGGTGTTTCTGGCTACAGATCCAGATCCAGATCCCAAGTTTGATACCAGGTGCTTACAGATTTTCTGTTTAAGCAGTGGGTCTTGAACGGGGTCAATTTTGCCTCGTGAAGACAATGAGGATCTGTTTGAACGAAAAAGTATCGGCTCCGCTCTAGAAAAGTGATATTATCATCGTGAGGGTTCACTGTGCTGACCACATGACACCCTATATCCACAGAAGTTGGTTCTATCTTAGTCAATAGATTGTGACTATTTGGTTAATATCATATTTTGTTTTACAATACAAAAGTCCTCGTTCTGAAAGTTTACACGCAATTTTAACAAACGCCTAAGTCAAATGATGTTTAAATAGATGTATTTTTGATAAGAATATTTGTTTTAAAGTGTAATTAAAATTTAAATAGGTTCTGATTGTAAAAATAAAAATTAATAGGAAATTATATTTTATTTAAATATAACCACAAACCAAATTGTGATTACATTTTTATCAAACTAATAACGTCATCTATTTTGTTTCAAGTGGCACTTAATGGGTGGTGCTTCGAGTCTTAAATCTAAGTACCACAACCAGGTATATTAAAATCCGCGTAACTTGAATCCGTGTAAGTCGAGAATTTATGTTGTATTATAAAATTTGAATGAAGCCTATCTAATAACGTAAAACCATTTACACAATCTTTTACTGGTAGTGTTGCTGAATCTGGAGTGTATTTCATCATTTTCTACTCAGATTATATATATCTGACGTGTGGTACCTCCTAATGATTTAATGGGGGCAGTTTCGATACTCGGCTAGGATCAAAAAGTCATTGAATTCCACAGTTTTTATTACATAAGCTTATTTTTTCTTACATCCCCTATCCTTGAGGCTGAAGTTTTCTTAGACACTAAGAGGTTTTACATTTTTCCCAAGTAGACGTTGATACATTTACTTGTATCTTACTCTCTCAATCGTTATCATGGTTAAGCCATTAATAAATATATATTACATACAATATTCTCAAAATTGTTTTAATTTATATACAACTAGTGAGGATAGTTTTTAATGGCTTTGGCTTATTTAGCCTGCATTTTCTAAACAAAAGGGTCATAACTTACAAACTAACTTAATCTACAAGTATGTCTAATAATACACAGCTGAGCCTAGCCCCTCATTAGTTACTGATCGAATAGCAAGAGTAAACCTTATAAAATAATAAATATCTGCGTGAGAACCACCTGGAATCGAACCGGAGTTGTATGAAATCGTGGTGAACCTCTTTCATAACTTAACCACTTCGACCGGCTTTAAAATTATTTAGGAATTAATTGATTTAAAAATATTGGTTAGAACCAATTCCTCTAAGCTATATATAAAACAAACGCTAAGAAAAATAATTAACAATGCCATTTATTGTCAAGTGCACACTTGGTTTGGTTCGAATATAGAAACGCCCAGCTAGGTGAGTAAGCGGGCTAAGGCATCAGACTCTTCTGTCCTAGTTTTTCTGATGATAAGGCGGCTAGAATCTCAGCCGAGTATACAAAAGTGTTTTTTTCTGAACGCTCTCTTTCTATGTAAATGCAGGTACATTTGCTCTAGATTATACCATACTTTACCTCCCCTATTAGTGGAAATATGCGTATATTTAAAACGGATATTAAAATGCCATGCACAATTTTTTTTATCATAACTGTTAGGTGAAAGCAATTAAAGTATATATATATATATTTTTAGCATCGCGTCTTACTACCCGTTCGGGGTATACGCTTTAAGTACTAATTACTCTAATGGATTAGGAATTGGGAAGGTTGAATTAGAGGAAGTGAACCCGCATTTGTGTGGAGGGAAAGTGGAAACCATTATAGGAAAAACCACCCCCAGTTTACCCGACCGAGATTCGAACCTTGATCTCCCCGTCCTCAGCAGTCGAGCTCAACACGACAAGCGCGTTAGCCAACTACGCCACCGAGGCGGGTAGCAATTAAAGGATCTTTAGGGAATCTGAATTGAGTGTACATTTTCTTACATAGTAATATTCCTACTTAATGACTTTTGAACAAACACAATTTAACGAAGAAAATATAAAGTTAATATACATTTTATAACATTCTAATAAAGAGAACAATACGTTTTCTGCATTTATAAAAAGGCTTATGATACCCATTTTAACCTTTACTTTTTACTGTCCAGGAAATTTCACAGGGATTATTTTTAGAGCATCAACACAAAAGAAATATGAAATGGTCTGTTGTTTATTTAAATAGGGCTTATGATGTGGATGCAAAATCCATTTCTGGAGTACTCTCCCCTCTATTTACAAGCGTACCATTTGCGCGCGTAGTATATTCAAGCGTTTGTTATTTATTCACCACGCCAGTCACATCAAAATATAATAACGCAACCCTATCAACGCACTTGTATCTCTGAGGAGGATATATTACTTGTGCTGAGGCTGGTGAAAGTTGGCCACGTCACACGCATCATTTTGTCAAATTCAAGGGGTGTACGCTTTAAATTTGGCAGCCTTTTTCCCGTTCAGAATATTTCATTTTTATTTATTTGAGGAATTTCATGTTCACTTTATAAACCGACTGATTGTAGCACACGACTTATAAACTAACTTAAATATATAGCAGACAAAACATCCATTTATCAGTCTGAAAGGGTAAACCCACAATTCAACAATTACAAATTGTTCGGCCCTGTCAGGAATCAAGCTCGAGACACCTAGCTCAGTATGTTTCAGAATATTTTTAAATCTTAAAATAACCTGATTTATTAGCTTGATTTGAAGTATTTTAATTGGGGTAAGATAGTAACCTATATTCCCCATTCTCGTTTACAAATTTAGGGTATTGTACGTAAACTCTATGAAATAACTCATTATATCAGGAGACGACTTATAAAGTATCTCAGTTCTAGAACAGATATAACATCCAAAATTCTGATACTGAAAGGAGGAACTTCATTTTCCCCAATTATAAGTTTTTTGAACATACCGATGGGGGATGTGGGAGAATTAGTTAAGTAAGTTAACATAAGTTTTTTTCGCAACGTATTACGTTGTTCGGGCTATATACATTGATTAATTACTCTAATGAGATAGCGATGAATAAATTGGAATTTTAAAGGAAATGTACCTATGCTCTCAGAAAATCCGACCAGGATTCAAACTCCAATATAACCGTCCCCAGTAATCCAGTCTAACACAAGAGTGACGCATTAGACCATGCGATTATCGATGCGGGTAGGTAGTTAATAAACATTGTTTTTAAGTTAATTCAAATAATAATAGTGTAAAACATAGGCGGCTCTATCACATTAATATTTATGTTTCTATTGAGAACAAATTTATTGCGAATTTGTGCGGGATTTAAAATCCTTTTACAAAGACGTATTTTTAATTTAATTTAGCACCGTGTCTTACTACCCGTTTGGGTTATACATTTAAGTACTAATTACGCTAATGGATTAGGAATTTGGAAGGTTGAATTTAGAGGAAATAAACCCGAATTTGAGTGGAGGGAGAGGGGAAAACCATTTAGGAAAAACCACCTCTAGTTCACCCGATTCAGATTCGAACCTCGATCACCCGGTCCTCGGTGGTCTAGCTCAACGAGGATAGCGCGTTAGCTAACTACGCCACCGAGGCGGGTTACAAGGGCGTATTATTTTCCTTGCAACCTTCCCTATACCTAATACTCCCGATCCCACCGAACAAATGTTTCAAAACCACATCTAGGCTCTGTTCAATCTTCTACGCTCCCAATTCTCATAACTCCTGGTGGCCAACATTTACAGGGATAATTCATGATTGTGGAATAGCGCAAATACCAGATATAACCACTCGTAGAAGGGATGCTGTATGGACATTCATGACACGACTCAATTAATTCAGTAATGGACCGAATATCAAAAGCATTCCCACTGATAATTACCACCCGTTGATGCTTCTGAAGGGACGAGGGAGCTACAGGAGTAGGGGGGGGGGGATCGAGAAGGGGTTTCGCACGGAATTCCAGAGGTGGCGAAATTGCAGAGACTGGGATTATGGGGGCTGGCCAGCATTACGTCATGATGCCTACGAGAGGGGAAAGATTCGAGGTTATTGTTGGAAATGCTGGAATCTGCGGGTGTGATAATTTTCCACCGAGTGAATTTAAGAGTTTAATAATAGTAATTCGAGGTAGGAAATATATATTTGTTATCAAGAGTTATGAAAACCAATCTAAAAATAATTTATTTTACAATATTGTGTTGATATCATAAATGTATGTTTCAAAACATATATTCAAATAGCTTAGTGCCAGCTATTTATATACCATAAACTTCAATTAGCTCGTCTAAGGAAACAGTTTTCGAGGGAGAGAGTTTTAAATAGAATTCTCTAGCATTTGACTGGAAGAATAATATAAAACAATATGGGAGAAGACCTTCCGGTTAAATATCAGTTTACGGCTTCCCAACTAGAAGTAAATAATTCTACCAACATTTTTGTCTGGCTTAATATTACACTTGGTTTTGAATCTCAAGGGGGCCCCAATAGTAAAACAATAATCTAATCTTGACTAAAAAGACATTTTATTTTGATTGAGTGCACAAGGACTTATTTACACCTTGTTCTTTACCCCATCCTTTACATATGTAGGCCTTTTAAAGAACTTAACATTCAACTTTATCATTAATTCACCTGACTAAGATAATATAAATTCATCAGTACTGGCACTCAAAAGTGTATTAAAAACTATAAGTAGATACATGAGCATTTATTTTTCTTTGAAAAGGTTGAAATTATAAATATTGCTATTACATAAATCTCGAAATGTATGTTCCATACATAGGAGAGTATTGAATTTGTATCGCGTGTAGATAAGAATTATGTTTATTTATGTGCTTACACAAGATTCATTAACGACTTAATCTAAATGGTTTTGATGAGAAGCTGAGTAACGAATAAATCGGATTGAAAAGCCATGGTGAAGCTTACACCTTTGTGCCCGGACAAGATTTGAACTTTGACATCCTCATTAACGACGGCCAAGTGTAGTGTGGTTTTAAACGTTTAGACCACTCAGCCATCACGGTGGGTATAACTACCTCCTAATATAGAAGTACTAATGTTTTATCAATATTCTTTCTCTTGTAGATTTAACATTTTTTAAGGGACATGAAAATGTGTAGAAATGAGACTTCTTGAACAAATATATCCACACAGGAATCTATTTCCGACATACCTTTTTGCTTTACATCACCGTTTTACAGCCTTAACTGCGGTCACGACTCCCAGCTCTAAGTATGTCGACCAGTCTAGGACAACTGGGTGCTGGCAAAACTGGGTGCCAAGACAACTGGGCACCAGTGTGAAAACGTAATGATTGTTTTTTACGTAAATATTCATTTTTGGAGTTAAAAAAATCATAACAAAGGAACGTTAATTTGTTTGTATTTATAAAGTTAGGTTACTTGATATTTTAAATTAGAAAAAGAAAAAAAGAATACCTAGCCTTACCTAACCTAATTTTCGTTTTCTTATAACTAAAACACACAATTTTTGTGTGTTTTTTTTACAATTAAAACACACATTTTTAAGGCCACTCCCAGTTTCCCCAGCGCCCAGTTACCCGCACTTAGATGGTTGCACCCAGATGGCGGTGCCCAGTTGTCCGGATCCGTTGGCGACCCCTTGTTCAACAGTTGAACCAAGGGCCACAAGAACACTAAATACAATGTTTGTTGTTGTTTGCATTAGGTAATGGTGATTGATTAGTTGCGTGTTTGTAAACACGTATATTGGCATAGACTTCCCAGAGGTAGACTCTGATTCCATAATTATAATAACAATGTAAATCCAGAGCGGAGCGATTGGCAGCGGGGGCTGTTGGCAGTGGCGTGCTCTCCCTACTTCTCTCCTGCGTCTCAGGAACCCCCCCTCACCCCTTCTTACTCACAGAACATCCCTTTGCGTTTGCGAAGGGCGAATGGAGGGAAGGAGGAAGGCTCGACAGATGTAGGGAATCAGGTGCCTGATTGCGCAGTCGCGGAACCAATTAATATAATTTACAGTCCAATAACTCAGGCCATTAGAATAAGGTAAAATGCCTTACACGTTATCTCTCCCGCTATCTCGCTTGGGAAATCTCAGCAGTATTCAGTAATCAGTTTCATAAAAACAATCACACATAAATGTAGTACATAGAATAAAACATATTAAAAAAGGCGTTTTATTTTATCCATTGCACATTCGCCTTTCTCGCCCATACCTGTGGCCGAGCAGTCTGAGGAGCTAAACCTTGAGATCGGCCAACGTGAACGGGGAGGTCGGAGTTCGAATGTGGTGCCCTGGTGATGGTTTTACAAACGGGATTTTCACTTTTGTTCTCCCATTTACTTTCCTTGCTAATGTGAATGGATCTAATTTATTTTATTCTCTGCTTCTTACACGTAAGTCGATAACCCGTCCCCGGGGATAAAGGTTCCGAGTAATCGATAACAAGTCTAAGGGAGCTCGGTTCTATTCCAAGGGGTACCGATGGATATATTTATTTCTATATTGGTTTGTCTTGCTATCCAATCAATTAATACGTTATTAGATCTATGTATATGATATTTAACGTATTGTCTTTAATTATCCTAGTTTGTAAGTCGTGTGCTGATTTGAATGATGTATTTATATCATGCATGTTAAATACACGCGTTTAAGAAAAGGGGAGCTGTTGATGTGTTTTAAGTGTAAACTCATAGATTATCTTACATAGTGATGATTCAAGTATCCTCTAATACAGATTGGATTCAAAATTTCTGTTTTCTAAATTTCGCCCTTAAATAGGCATACTGTTAATAATTTGTGCAAACTGCAGTTTGAACTATTTAACAAGTTTGTGGAAGACTTCAAGGAGAGAATTTACTTCCACAACCAAAGTCTGCTCATCACTCACTACCTGTTCTAGTTCAAAGATCATATCCAGCGTTTAAAGTTTTGAGAACAATTAAAAAATATTAGTATAATGATCTGCGTGCAGGTGTTCTAATACACATTATCTCTATTAACTAATACCAAACCCTTCCCTCACCTCTTACAAGACATATTGTGAATGTGGGGAATGCCAGGTCTCCACCGTGGTTCGGATTCCACGTTAAACTGTAGGTCCTCCATTTCATCTCACAATCACCCTACCATTACACATTAGCGTAAGTGCGTATAACCCGAACGGGTAGTAAGACGCGGTGCTAATAATAATATCTATTAACTAGGTTTCAAAAAGCTGTCCACGCTGATATGCTTTTTATCATACGAGGGACTAGTTTCTGTGGCCAAGTGATCTAAGGCGTCATTATTCGTATTAGACTTGCTTACTGATGACGAGGAGATCGAGTCTAGAATCCCGGTTGGGTCTACTGAGAGCGGTTTTTCCTGAATGGTTTCCCAATCTCCTTACACGAAAATGTGGGTAAACTACCTATAAAAATGCCTCCTTCCACATCCATACCCATTAGAGTAATTATCACATATGCGTATAACCTGAACAGGTAATCAGACACCCGCTTAGGTAGCGTAGTTAGCTAACGCGCTAGTTTCGTACTGATCTAGACTGACGAGGATGGGGAGAACTAGGTCTGAATCTTGGCCCGGAGAATTGGGGGTAGTTTTTCCTAAATAGTTTTACACTCTCCCTCCATGCAAATGCGGGTTCACTTCCTCTATATTCAACCTTCCCAATTTCTAACCCGTTAGCGTAATTAGTACTTAGGTTTATAGCCCAAACGGGTAGTTAGACGCGGTGCTAAATAAATAAAACAAAGGTAATGAGACGCGGTGCTCAAAAAATATAATCGAGCATTTCACTTCTGTGACCTAGAGCTATAAAATAATATCTCGTTATACCAGCTATAGTTGAACAATTTGATTAATAGCAATTGTTTTACGTTTATTGTCAAATTACTCACCAAGTGTCATTAATACTAGGTCGAGATGTTAAGTACAATTTGATTTAGATAACAAGACGTTTTTGACAGTTATACATTTTACTAGAACAATTTACGTGTAATACTCGTAGTACATAGTAAATTCATATGATCTGCAACCTTCACTTATTTCAGTTGTTATACCAATAATGAAGTAAAATTTTATCAATGTTTGCGGCAAAAAATGAACAAATATTAATATTTTTTAAAGCTATCTCCAACCAAAATTTTCCTACATAACTCTTATGACAACCTGAAATAAAATATTAAAACATATTTATTGTTTAGTGCTATAATATGTGGCTTGGATTTGATTTTTAAAATAACTGATTTTTAGTGACCAAGTTATGTGTATTATTTTTTAAGGCTTAGCATTTTGATTTATTAATAGTGGTAGAAAGGCCGTATGTTTTACATGTCTAATACCAAACATCCTAATTTCGTGATCACTAAAAACTGACCCGAGAAACAATTTACTTTGCAATGCAAATATTTAATGTGAGCTATATATTTCCGAAGCCAAATCTAATTTTAAATATTTTTCGAAATGTTTAAGATAGGAAAAAATATAATATAGTTTACCTTGCTATAAAGCTTTAGATGCTAAATATCATGTAAACAATTTTTCTTGCCAAAATGTTTCACAAATTTTTTACCTAACGTAAATATTACAACATGCAATTCAATTAATTATTACCCGCCTCGGTGGCGTAATTGGCTAACGCGTTAGTCGTGTTAATCTCGACTGCTGAGGACGGGGAGATCAAGGTTCGAATCTCAGTCGGATGAACTGGGGGGGGGGGGTCCTAAATGGTTTTTCACTCTCCCTCCACGCAAATGCGGGTTCACTTTCTCTAATTCAATCTCCCCAATTCCTAATCCATTAGCGTAATTAGTACTTAAAATGTATAACCCGAATGGGTAGTAAGACGCGGTGCTAAATAATAATAATTAGTTATTGCAGATTTTTGCTATGTGAAACCTAGTTTATGATTTACTTAAAAGCTCAAATTTAATAACATACGTATGTATTTTAGACTTTAATACCTTTATCGGTGAAAATTAGTAGTTATCAAAGCCGATTTAAAAAAAAGCAAAGTTGAAGTTTTTGAAGCTTCACACGCCCATGTACAGTGTATATACATATGAGACTCACTTAGCGGTGGACAAACACCCCGGTATTCAGAAGCGTTTTTAGGTATTAAATCGGACTCTGCTTAAATTTCATTATATGAGAGTTGTAGATAAACTATTCGCGAACAAATAGCACTGTGAAAAATCACTATTGCCATTATTGGCCGCTTCCAAGCAGTTTTTCGGGAGCACCTGTTTTTGCATACTCACGATTTCCGCAAAAGGTTTTGATTATTTTTGCACTAAACTTTTATTGTAGGTAGACACCGACAAGAGATACAATTTAAGCCCTTAAACAAGTTCCTACAATAATTAAAACTACTGTAATTAAATTTCAAAAAATGGCAATTTTTCGCGGTTTTTATTTTTATTGAAATAAGTTGTGAACCGGGTTCAATTGACCAGGGCTCATTTTTTCGTCTTTTTAAGCGCTATCATAAGCTATTTTGTGGTTTTTTGGGGGAAAAAATGTTCACACCTTAAAAGTGAAAATACCAGTTTTTAGCACATTTAAGAATTATTTTAACATAAAACCTACAAGCCGATTTAGTCCAAAGTATATAAATTCATTATCTACGATTTTCCTACTAATTATTACGTTGAGAAAGTGGATGGTAAATTTATTTTAAGAAAATAATTATCTTACTTGGACTAATATGTATGCTCTATGGGTTATTCCTGGATATTCCAAACTCTTGCTATTTTTGAAAGAATACAACGTTCTACGACACGACAACTCTATATGGGTTATTCCTGAATATTCAAAACACGGAATATTTTTGAAAGAATGCAGCATTCTATGACACAACTTTATATGGGTTATTTCTGGTTATTTCAAACACATTATATTTTTGAAAGAATGCAGCAATCTACGACACAACTCCATATGGGTTATTCCTGGATATTCCAAACACACGGTGTTTTTGAAAGAATGCAGAAATTTATGACACGTAAACTCCATATGGGTTATTCCTGGATATTCCAAGCACATGGTATTTTTGAAAGAATGCAGCATTCTACGACACAAATCTATGTGGGTTATTCCTGGTTACTCCAAACACATTTTATTTTCGAAAGAATGCAGCAATCTAAGACATGACATCTTCATTTGGGTTATTCCCGAATATTCCAAACACATTCTATTTTTGAAAGAATGTAGCATTTTACGACGCGACAACTCCAGGCTGGAATTTCAGACCAAAGGTGGCCATTTTGAGAATTACTTATAATGCTAAGCAGGTCCACATAACTACAGTGTAATTATCACTTCTTTGGTTTTACATAACAGATAGCAGATGGTATCAATAATGCCAACATTGTCTGAAAGTAACTTTTGTCAACATATTTGAAAATAATTATTATTTACTAATTACTACTATTATAATCACTAAAAATATTACCAATCACTTTTAACAATACTTCCCTAAAGATAACAGTATAATTTTATTTTCTATAATCAAATTTAAGGGAAAAAAATTTAGTAAATTCATTTTAGTTTTTCTTTTAACTCTTGTGGCAATTACAGGTTAAATAGATCGTGAAATTTTACATTTAATGGTATTATATTCAGTTATTAATATTTTATATCTGCCCTTTGATATCTTTAACACAAATAAATGGTTTGTGATAATAAAGAGGAAAAAACATACAGGATGTTTGTGAAATAATATAAAGTTTAAATTTTGTAAACACGAGTATTAATACAACTCGCCGTCCAACCAGCAACAAGTTCCACTACCTCATTAACTGGAAGCATAGCTTCTATCCAGTAGCCATATTTGTTTTTAGCATATGGGGCCACTTTTAACGTTCACTTGATTTTAATAATCAATTTTAATTAAACAGAAAAATAAAATTTCAATACTAAACAACCAACCAAACGGTTATTCTCATAACCAAAATCTAACAATTTTAAATATAAAATATAATAGTGAATTATCGTATAAAATACAGTTAATATAACCACGTGCGTGAGTCAACAAGTTGAAGAACAAAATATTTTATAGTTGAGAACTATTTATTTGTATTTAGGCGTGTCTATGCAACCGTTAATAGTTTTATTACAATTTTGAATAATAAAGTGTCTTTTTTGAATATTATTATTATTAGCACCGCGTCTTACTACCCGTTCGGGCTGTACGCACTTATGCTAATGTGTAATGGTAGGGTGATTGTGCGATGAAATGGAGGACCTACAATTTAACGTGGAATCCGAACCACGGTGGAGGCCTGGCATTTCCCCACATTCACAAGATGTCTTGTCAGAGGTGAAGGAAGGGTTTAGTAATCAGATAAATCTATGCCGGGACCGAGGATTGTACCCCGGACCCCTGAGCACAGAAGTCTGACACCTGACCCCTAGACCACCAGGTCACTTTTTTTTAAAATATTAATTCGGTTACTTAGTAATCTGTGTGTTCTTTTGTGAATATTATTTTGGTGTGTGAGCGTGTTATCCTTGTAAAAGAAACGGTGTTTTAGTGATCTTTGAATAATTATTTCTCTAATATAACATTAAAGCGTGCGAAAAAAAATAGCGAGTGTTTCTCAGTGATCGATATACATTATTAAAAAATTTAAGGGTATTAAGACTATTAAATAAATCTTTTAACCCCAAGATTGTGTTGTGTTGGTCTCTAGACCAAACCTCGAGTTTTTGGGATTTTTATAGCATTCCAAAAAATTCTGTTAAGTGTAATAAAAAATACTTGCGAGTCTTTCTCCTGTGTTGATTAAATACATACCAGGCTAGACTTCAAGTTAAAAGTTATTGAAGTTTTATTAGATACTTGGTTATAACTGTTTTAAGAGTAGGCCTAGTGAATCTAATCCCGCGCAGCGACGTTGGTAAGTTAGTTTGTTTATTAATTGTCTTTTACAAATTCGTTAATATAACGGTAATTTATCAAGATTTTCGTACAACATAATTCTCAAGTTTTCTTCTGGTTCTTTAATTTCAGTTTATGTTGTCCATGATTATGGTATTCTTATATCGAAACATGTCGTAATAATATAAATCAGCATAATTCTGATGGCTGATTATCACAAGGAGTAATGGGACTGAACCAAGATAAGGCTTAGATTTTATACATAACCTTAAAATTAAAACTATTATATTCTTCAAAAATGTTGTAACAAGAAAATTTTCATTACTTTATTAAAATTTATTCGGAGATGCTAACCCACTAATTCAATTTTATTACCTAATTTACAACACTGATGATCTTTAAATTTTGTTTTTGTCCTTAATTTGTTGTATCCAAGTTTTGTAAATAAATTTTAATATGTTATATGCGTACTTTAGACTTGAATTAAAACATGGGTTGACGACAATGTTATATCAATTTATTAAACAATTGTATATATGATATTTTGTTGTTTATTAAAAGCAAAATATAATCAAAATTTTGAATACTAAAATTACTTAATTCATCTACCAATTTTAAAATGATCTAATTCATTAAATTGAAAATCTATATATTTTGTTATAGCTATTCCTGAGTTTTCTATCTAGGTCTTAAATTTAATTATTACCACTCCTTACTTTAAACTACTTTAGAATGTTTTCTAAAATATTGTAGCAGTGTTAAAAAGGTTTCTGACAGTGTTTTTTTTCTACGTTTTTCACATTTATAATGTTATTAATAATACTGTTAACATACAATTATTTTAAAATAACAAAAAATATATTAAAAATGATTAATTTATAATAATAAAAACTAATATAGGATTAAATTCTAATTTAAAAATAATAATTTAATACTGTGGAAAAAATTAATTATTAATACTAGGCCTAATATCAACATATCAAGGTCAACAATAAATAAAAAATAAATAAAACCGTATGTTTCTTGTATAAAAATTATATTTTGACTGTCTAAAGTGACAGCTGCTAAACACATGCTTTTGCAGATCTTATGGTTCAGCGTAGGGATATATAATTTGGCCTGGTTACTTTTCAAAGCTGTCAGTCAGCACCAAGGAAGCCATGGGAGAGCTGTAGAATACAAACATGACTATAACTTGAAAACAAGGTCTAATGAGACGCATGTTTATATACACCATTTTCATTGTTTTTGTGACTCCTGTCAACCTCGGAAGTGTTACGGTAAATCCAATATGTATATAAATATATATGTATAATATAATGTAAAAAGCGATCTACTTGTTAGCTAGAGAAAGTGTATTAAACGTCTTCTTTATATGACTCAATAGTACACGGTTCTTGGAATAACTTCCTAGCTTATTGTTTTTGGCTTTCTGGGTAAGAAGCAATCTACGTAGCAGTAGGAATAGGTGCATTATATGTCTATGGTGTGGCCCACTAGTATATTGTTCCTGGATCTGGGTTGAGAAGCAATCTTCGCGGTAGTTCTGCCATTCCTGAAAGTGGGTGCACTGATTGAAAATACTGACGGGTAAAAGAGCTCTTTCAAAGCGTGACGAAAGAAAAAAAAGGAGAAGGAATGAATACAATGCTTCAACGCGAACGTATTTGAAATATAAGCTATTGAACTTCCAATAGAATAAAACAAATGCAAAATACTATTCTTTTTGCTTCGCATCTTGCAGCTCATCTGAGATGTTTTCATATTTACACTAAAGGGGTAGGGATGAAGAAGGTAGAACTTAAGGTGAATGCACTAGCATTTACGCAATCGGAGAGTGATAAACTATATATATTTACGACTAATGTATTAGTTTTTTTCTTTGCTTCATGCCCTGCTATCTACCTGGGCTACCCTCATATTTACATTATAATGTTAGCGATGAGGAATAGAATTTAGAGGATATGTACTAGATTTGAAATGTAGGGAAAGTTGGAAGCAATTTAAGAAGAAGAAAATAACCTCATCACACTCAGCTGGGATTAAAACCCCAACATCTTAATCTCCACCAAATCAAACTAAATGAGAATTATGCCTTAGTCAAATGTTATTGATAGCATTGTTTATTTTTGACTGATTTTTTAGTTTTGTGTTGTGAGGTTTGGCGATTAATACATTTTTTAAACATTTAAAGGATATATTATTATCATTATTATTATTATTAGCACCGCGTCTTACTACCCGTTCGGGTTATACGCAGTTACGCTAATGTGTAATGGTAGGGTGATTGTGAGATGAAATGGAGGACATACAATTTAACGTGGGATCCGAACCACGGTGGAGGCCTAGCATTCCACACATTCACAATCTGTGATTAATACACGTCTTGTCAGAGGTGAAGGAAGGGTTTGGCGATCAGATAAATCTGTGCCAGGATCGAGTATTGTACCCTGGACCCCAAGCATAGAAGTTTGACACCTTACCACTAGACCACCAGGTCACCTTTAAGGGATATAGATTTAAACCTTGGTCCAAATTTTTTTTATCATATTTTGTGCGCACTATTATATTTATATTTATTCTGAATAAATTATAATAACCCTGGTGGGGCACTATAGTTGTTTGCACCATTTTTTCTGACCCGCAACCACTTGGCTTAGTCACAGCCGTGTATACGTATTTCTTAAATTAATAATTTCTTCATCCTCCCTCCAGGTGAACTTTGATATCTTCCCTTAACATTTCCTCTAAATTAGTTTTAATAGATTGATTCCGTATCGAATGATTAGTTACAGGTAACCCTCATTGGAAGGCACTTGGATAAAACGTCAAACTCATATAGTCTGGTTTGCCTTTCAATAAAAGATTGAAGCCTGAATTCAGTTAGGACTAGTTTATCAAGGGTGGTTTATCCCTGAATGATTTTGCAATCTTCACCCCGGAGAATACGTGTGCATTTCTTAATAGTTATACCTTCCTCATCTATATTACTTTTGTGTATTTAAATACGTGTCAGTCTATCCCATATGAATAGTAAATGGTGCATAAAAATTTAGACGGATTGCATTACATATAAAAAGTCTATTATAAATTTAATTTTTATTCTGGTTTTCTATTTAAAATATGCCAATTGATTTATTCTATGCTTTCTCTTTAATTCCTGTTCATTTAGATAAAATAATATAATATAAAATCATTAATGGCCTCTTTTTGAGCTTACAGCTCACAACTTGAAGCACTCTCCTTGGAATATAGAGGATACTCAGCTTGCATCACTCGCTCTAGATTCTACAGGGAAAACCCGGTTTACAAAAGATGACCTTTCCAGCCCAAACCCCACTCACTATTAGTAGATTTTTTGTTGTTGTCATTTATACTGTTTCTTTGTAGTAAAAGTTACACACATAAAGGCATACAGCTTAAACAAAGTATAATTGGCAAAGATTAGGAAATAGATTAACCCACCTGACACTGGCAATGAATATCATCAGTCATGCCTGGCTTACACAGGTCGAGTTGATAGATCCAGTAATTGAGGGCCAGCCACTGGCTTCGTGTAAACAGTTCGGTAGAGATACTCACTGCGAGTAGGACAACAACTGTCCTAGCCGACCACTTCAAATATTTCGGTTTTACTGTCCACTGGCCTTCCCCCACTCCACAAATAGGGCAGCGATCTTCTGAACGCATGGGTCAGTAGGTGACCATACACCTGACAAAATCGCACGTGGTTGTTGTCTGTGTTTTTTTATTTAATTGCTTACGAAAGTTTTTTTTAAGAATGTCTGAAAGGTGGAATGATTAACAAAGTTGTAAGTTTGCCACACACCTTTTTATTCCCATGGATCGAGATCACACAGCTCTTTCAATGTTGTTGATGATGCTCCTAGATACCTCATGAGCAGCCATTCCGTTGTACAAACTCTCTTTGTCCTATTCCTCGCCTGTTGTGTGTGATATCTGATAAATAAATCACACTGTATCAAAGTAAATGATCTTATTGCCTTACGAATAAGAACTCTACGTTCTTCATACGTTTTCGCGTACGATCGCCTACTGTCTTACTGGTTAGCTCAAGGGTTCCCGAGCTGTGCGTCGTCGCCCGTCTTAGTCCGGAGGAGTCGTGGCTATAAGAATAAACTAAAACCTATGTCTAGTGAAATGCAACACGCACATTTTCAGCTCGTGTACTCATAAATGTTTAAAGACTGAGACAAATTGTACAAACAAAAACATAATTTCTTCCTCATATGATTTTCGGAGTCTCATACTCCTTGAACATATTGGGTACAAGGGATTCGCACGGAAAATCTCACATTTGAAGTGTGGCGTGGTCTCAAAAAGCTTGGGAGCCCCTGGGTTAGCCAGTAGCTCACACCGTGTGAACCATGCTTAATACCTTGCTTTTTTTTAAAGAATGAACATTTGGATCACTTTTTATAAAACAATATATTTTTGTGCTCAACACTGAAAAAGTATTATTATATTATTAGTGTTATTTTCTAGGTGTTGATATTATATATTATCTGACACCTTAGCTAAGTCGGTAACGTATCTGACTACTGAGCTAAGGGTCCCAGGTTCAATTCCTGACAAGGTCGAACAATTTATCACTGGGGAAATGTAGGTTCGCTTCAATGCGTTTTCCCATCGTTCCTCTAGGCGAATGATAGTTCCATTTCCTAAAATCCACTGTTACTTTGAGTTATACGATTTAGGTTGTTAAGAGCGAGTACATGGTTCTGAGCAAACAAATAATAACGAAAAGATATAAAAAGCTCTTATTAGTATTAGATCTTAATAATAGTGTTGTTTAGCACTAGGCATTTCCAGTCAGTGATACGATGGGTGTGGAAGCTGTAATGAGCTGATTGTTGTTACATCTGAGTTGAAATAGGGGAGTGTATAAAATTAAGATGATTACCCTATGAAATTTTATATACACTATTTTTGAAAGTGAATGACCCACTTTGGTGGCTGCATGGTCAAACGCGCTACTCTCGCAATATATTGGCTGTCAATGACGGGGAGATCGAAGTTCGAATATCAGTCGACAGTACTGAAGGTAGTTTTTCCAAAATTGTGTTTCACTCTTGCTATACTCAATTTATAAAACTATAACCTTTTATTGGTATTTACAAATACTAAACATAAATTTGCTTAATTCTTTTCGTCGTAGTAATAATAATACTCGTACATTTATTTAAAAAGTTATACCTTAAAAGTCCTTTTAATTTTTACTATTCACGTTTTAAAGAAATCTCGCATAATTTATATTGACTTTTTTTTACCTTTAAAATGTAAAAAGTCCGGAAAAACAGATTGTCACCCTTGTTTTCACTGTACACATTTTTTTATTCTAATTAAAATTAATAAAAACCTTAATTTTGCAAAAAGGTATCAGATTTTTTTATTATGTTTTTTAAATTCCTTAGATTTTATAATTTAGATATTACTATTAAATGAAATATAAAACAATTTTATAAGTTTTAATAGCTAAACAAATTTGAAAAACGGATAAAAATGTTTAATGATATTGCCTTATATAAAGATTTATGAAATTTAATAAAATTATTTTTTAATCATTTAAAAATATCAATTAAATATTGTAGTATATTAGCCAATACATATTAAATAGGAATAAAGTCCAAAAGTGCTAAACGCACTTGTACACAAATATCAAGCTATCTGTAGGATACAATATCCAACCAATTTAACACTACTGAATTGTCACAAATTGTTTATCGTAGGGTAGCTCTCATACAACTATAGGTGTTACTTGTGGCTCTTAACCCATGCGGCGCGCGACTGAAAACTAAGAGACATGGAAATCCTGTCACGCACTACCAGCGAGGCACAGAAGCTTAGGATCACTACGTGCGAAAGGTTCCGCATACCACTCTGGTTTCGCAGTATCGCCACGCGTGAAAGCGTAAACATCACATTGAACAAGATATATCCTTAAGGGACTATTTCTATGATCATCGCACTACCAATACAAATCTATGTTTTCTTCTAAGATTTTAACAATAAAATAAATACGAAGTAATTGCTTTTGTTTTCTTAAATAAGATAATTTATTTAAAAATGTGTCGTCATTGATACTAGGTTCAGCCTTTGTTCTCAACAAAACAAGTAACAAGACAATTCCATACGTTGTTTAAAATATAAGGAAAGATGGAGACACATTATACAAGTATTATTGAATTTCAGTGGATTAATTTAACTAAATAAGGAAAGACAAAAAACATTTTCCAAGTATCTTTGCATATCAGATGAATATTTTAATAAGTTATTACATAATAATCTTAAATCCCATGAGGCCGGTAGCATCTTTATCCACAACTCCATATCTTAAATCTCAAAGGATGGTTGGCTTAACATTTTATAATAATACGGAACCCTGCAATATCTAGCCTAGCACGTGGTTCTCTTTCAAAAGAGCCGCACGTATTTCTGCTTTCCGTGGAAAAACAATCATTCAAAACTCTGTACGTACAGAGGCCGCGCTGCGAGAAATCGCGCAGTGTGTCGCGAGAACAGGCGATCGAGCGCGGCTGCACTGCAGATAGTTAAGGCGATTGGCCCCTTTCATTTGGCGTGGAAATGCAGAGCCATGAGAACAAACAATTTTATTCAATCATTTTTAATATTTTGCAATTTTTTTTCGGAAACGGTTTGTTCAAGAATAGATGCATGTTGATTAAGTTAAAAAAAATTATATACACACCTCCTCTATAATTTTAACAGTGATCAAATATCGTTTAAATTTATATTTTTCAATAGAAAACTGGTGGTTGCACAAAAATAAGAAAATGTAACAGCTTTATCTTAGAAGGAGGTTGAAAATATTACCATAGAAATTTCACTCGTTCTTCGAGAAAACTGATATTTCCAAACGTTTGATTTTTCCCACAAGACCTGTCCGGTTACGTGATCCATCTGTTCTCGATGGCGTGGAAGGGTACTTTGGTCACCACTCCTCTCACCCTCCCGCCCAGCATTCAACAAAATAGGTTTTGGACTTGCTCTCGGTAGGTACAAAGGCCTTAAGGCAATTTGAAATCATGTGGCGTCAAGCAGCTCTGCTAACAGCAACGCTGCTAAATATGTCCGTGAAAATGAACTCTAAAGTGGTAACAATATATGTTTTTAAATTATTAGTAGTTATTAAAGGCTTAGTTTTATTTTATTTTTTAGCAACGCATCTACTACCCGTTCTGGCTGTATGCGTACATTATAATTACACTAGTGTGTTAGGGACGAGTAAGGTTAAATTAAATGGAAGTATACCAACATTTGCTGGAAGGCAGAGGAAAAACCATTTCGGGAAAACCACCCTAAGTACACCCAACTGAGATTTGAACCCTGATCTCCTTATTTTGGCAGTCTAGTATATTGTAGTGCATACTATCAATCGACAACCTTTCGTTCTTGGGCCGGATCTGACTCACCAACTGATGTTGTCTGGCCCACAAAGGATTGAGCAAACAAACAATTAATGGTGTCCATAATAATATACTAATAACTAATTATTACTATATAGAAATATAAAGTCGAAATTGTTTGCTCAATTTTTTTCAAAACTGATCCGTAAAATATAAAAAACAACAACCATATGGCCCATGATATAAAATGGTTGTTGACCTCTGCATTAGACCATGCGGTCAACAAAGCGGGTAAATTGTTATCTTAACTCAAAACTGTTCTCACAGTGGTGGTGTGGTTTTTATTAACTATAGATATACAGTTTTCAGTAAAATAAAATGTTATCGTTCTATTGCATTTCTTATTCATCCTCAACTCTCTACTAAAGGAATAATTAGTTGAAAAACTCTCTTCAAATGCCAGTTCGATTGTTTCATGAAAACCATTTTAGTGAACTATTTTGAATCGAAACTCTAGTTACAGAAAACAAATTGAACCCCATAGACTTTTGAAGGGGTTCCCCCTATCGTCATTGAATGGGCGTTTGAAGGAGTTTGGGGTAGGTAAAGTCAAGGAGGGGTGGGCCCTTCCCTCCGCAGTTTTACTTGATTACAAACTCTAGGAAAAGCGTTTCCCTATAACCCAGCCCTGTAATGAGTGGAGAAGGTCACAGCAATTTCCTTTGAGAGGGAGTTTCTATGTGTGTGGAGGGGGTGGTGTAAGGAGAGTGGAGGGGGAAAGTTTGGTGTGAGAAGACTGGAGGAGAAAGGAGTGGGGGTATTAGAAAGAAGATACGACGAAAATGCGAAGCGCGAGCGATGACTTCATTAAGAGGATCAACGCAGAGACTCAAAGTACCACACTATATATACCTACGCTTTACATTAGCACCAATTTCCATACACGGATTATCGCCTCGCGGATATATCAGGGATATATATGAGGTGAAGGAGGATATTTTGGAGGGGTAGGAAGTGTCCCTTTACTTCCCTCCTCCCTTCACTCGACTCATAGAACCCACCCCTTCTCAAAAACCGGGGCACAGAGGCCGCTGAATTGGATTGTGAGGGTGAATCCCGACGGGTGTGAGGGAGATGGACCCGCTCGCCATCGTGTATGTTGAAGAGTTCGGGAATGGTATTGTAAGAGAGAAGTCGGTAGAACTCGTTTCATGCCACATTAAACCTGTTTTAATATTCGAACGTGGTTGATTGTTCCACTGGGATGGGGGTGTTTTTGGATTACCCTCTAAACACACTCCTCCCCTTACCCATCATTGCAAATAATACCCATAAGGAAATTAGTTTGAGTGAATTGTTCATCGTTCTATACAATATTGATGGTTCGAACGTATCTGTGTGTATTTTTTTTAACTCGGCAAAAAAGTACATCTATTGTACAGTGTGAGAAATTATATAATTGAACGTCAGCTCAATCAATAACATTGTTCAAATATTTGTGCGAGCCATTTGAATATTTTAGTAAATAATGAATACACGTTGGCCATCAATATTTAAAATATTAGAATGGAGTACTCATTGTATAAAGTTCTATACAACAGCAACATTAATTTTCAATAATTAATGTTTTCATGTGGAGGGTTAACCACTCGATTAGTGTGCCTAGCTCTGATCCTGAATAATAGTTTCAATTCTGTTCAGTACTTCTAAGAGTTTTCCCTAGATGGGGTATTTCCGATTTACCTCTGGGTGAATGCTGACGAAGTACCTACAATTTATTTCTTAGATAAATATCGTTTTAAAAGGTTTAAACTACTTTCATAAACTACTTTCATAAACTTGAAAGTTTAAATGTTCATTTTCTATGATGAAAACGTAGGCCTATTTTATAAACAACAACAAAAATCCTATAGATAAGATATATGTAGTAAATATAAATAAATTAATACTTAGCCCCACTTCTTACTACCCTTTCGGGCTATACGCTTATTACTATTCACGCTAATGGGTTAGGATTTAGGGAGGTTGAATATAGAGGACGTGAACCCGCATTTGCGTGGAGGGAAAGTGGAAAATCATTTATGATAAACCATCCCAGTTCACCCGAGTGAGATTCGAACCTCAATCTCCCCTTTCTCGGGAGTTTAGCTCAACATGAAAATATCGTGTTAGCTAACTACGTCACCGAGGTAGGTTGTATGTAGGTAGTAATTATTGTGAAACTGAAATAGATGCGGTTTAGTCAAAACTGTAATTTTAATGATATAGGACTATTTAAAAAAATTAGATACCTAGGAACATTACGAGTGTTTATCTATCCTAACATGGTGTAGTATGAATACAATTTAAAAAAAATTGTTCTAAAGCGCAAAAATTGAAAAGTTCATTTAGATTAAATTCACCCAAATTTGCGGGTAGAGAAGACAGTAACAATGTACATGTAGTAAACCAACGCTATTCCATGCACGTCAGAGATTTGAACCTTGGCATCCTCGTCGTGGGCATTTAGGTTTGATGGGAGCTCAACGTCTAAGAAACTATTATCGGTGGTAACAAACTCTAACACGTCACTCATGCTCGACTGGATTGCTATGAAGGGGATTTCGAGGTTAGAATTTCAATTGGTTATACTGAAAGAGGATTTTACTAAATAGTTTATATATTTTTCTCTAAGTAAATGCTATTGCATTTACTCTTGATTTTTATATTATTCTTAACTATTCCATTAGCATAATTAATGTATGCGTATACCCTACCGAGCACTAAGACGTGTTGAAAAATGATCACTTCAGATCAATCGCCCGCCAGTACGGGTATTACTGTAAAATAAGACATTAACGTTTGGGATAATTTACGTACGTAAAGTATCAAACACAAAATGTTATTTGATGTTTAAAAACGTATTTTACATTATTTGTATTCAATTTCATTTATAAATAATATTAGCTATTAGACCTGGATATGACAGGCTAATTATAATATTAACCCACCTAACAATGGGTAACATTCAATTATTGATCAGCGCATGTATTAATAGGCTTTGTATACAAAAAAGTATATTTCTGTCGCAGGAGTGGATAAAGTGAGATTGAACTAAATTAATTCGATTTTTATTAAGTAAAGGAAAAATTAGTAAACGGTCTTAGGCAGATAGATATCAACTATGTCCAATGTTTGAAAAGTAACTAATTAGTAGTAATTGAGAACACCATTTTAACTGGGAACCGCTTCAGTCTCAAATTAAAGGGGATTCCAATATCAGCAAGTACTAAATCGGTTGTCGCTGAGAAACATATATTTCCTTGAGATAAGCCTGTTAAAAATGTTGGATGGGTGATAGCTTTTAATCTAATTTTGTCACTGATATGCATTTCCATTACATATACCCTGTTTATTATTTAAATAATAAATGATTATTATTGAACTGCCTATATTTAAGTTTAATTTGTGTGTTGGTATTCCTGAGGACGTCAAACTGTTTAAAACTCTACTGGTGATTGCATTTTTCCCGCTCATCCTTACATTTGACTGAGTTCACACTAATATAAGACTGGACCTCTCCTTATTAAATACTAAGTTATTTGTGCAACTTCGTAATTTCGTGGAAACTTAATAATTATTTGATACATCAGTTGGGCTCAGGCTATTTGTTTCCAAATATTTAGTGAAATACCGAGTCGTGGGTCAAAATTTCCCCTGGTCCTTAAATTGTATTTTATTTCATCTTGCAATTTTTCGCTTCTCCATCATTCAATTGCATTAGCCGATAACAGAAATTACTGTAGATTTTCCGTACATTATTGTTTAGCTTGATACTTTTACACTCCTTCCACAGGTGAGAGTATTTAATACTTGTCTGGATGATTGCTGTCGTCAGAGCTTATCAAGTTTGTCTTGCTAAAGGTGCACAAGCCTGACTTAATCAAACTCGCTTTTGTCAGCAGTTACTACATCAGCAGTCACGTGCCAATATAATGATAAATGTTATTAAATAGTGCTGTGCCAACTTGCAAACCAACTATTGATAATTATGGTAAACTTAGAGAGAGAAAAGAGACTATTTTGTAATTAAAAAACCCTCAAGTTTTGTACATTAGCGAGGAGAGGTAGGACTGGACTGTCGAAGTAAGGGGTTCTTCTATTACCTTGTGACCTACCTCTACCTGACCGACGGTCAGTCTGGGAGAGTATCCCGGGTGTGGAACGGAAGCAAGGTACGGGGGAGAGTGAGCCCTACAAAATATTCAAGAGTCTAGTGATCCTCAAGTAACGTTATAGTCGGCGTGATTCGAGCAATCGTGAGTGTTAGGTCAACGAGCAGACTCTTAAACTGTAGGACACCGACAGAAGTGAGGACCTTTCTTAAATATCTTTAGAGCTAATGTTCAACCAACAGAACACACTATAATATAGCTAATATTCATCTAAATACAAATAAATGAATATTGGTGAAACCAGCAATTATTTATCGCTATTCAACCCATCTCACTCAACCATTCCTGACAGATTTGTCCACAGGGTGGGGCAAGGTAACGACAATGTCCTATGAGCAAGCGGAAGAATTGATAAACATTATCTAAAGTCATCGTCAAACATTAAAACTTTTCTTCTAAATGGGAAATGATTACTCATTATAGCCTATTATGCAACAAATGATTGATTGAGTTAATTTTTTGGCTCGGAGTAATGGTTGTCTCATCCCGTATTAGCAGATTGGTATTTGATGGTGGCTGCATCATTCATTGATACCTTAAAGCAAGTTTCTATTCTTCATTCAACGTCAAATAAAGTATATTATGCTACAGCAAACTGTTTTTTTGCTTTTTCATGTAATAAATATCTTGGATAATTTCCATAAGGTGATGCAGAGGGAGGATTCTTTTAATAAAAGTTTAATTTTCTTTACATTGTGCTATCAACAGTTCTTAAAATATCTCAAAGGTGTCCGGAAATTTCATGAAAACTTTTTATCTTCAATCAAAATGTTTTTTTAGATAATTCCACTATGCTCATGACAGCTATTCAACAACTTGATATCACCATGCGAAGAAACTTAAACTTTATGTTTGTACTGAAACAATATTTGATTTATTTTGACCAAAAAATATTTTGCTATTAAAACTGCAAAAACACTGAAGTTTTATCTCGTTTCCTGCATCCCCGGTCAAGTCTTCCC
>CABFOW010001161.1:45924-74089 GCA_902141385.1 Timema californicum | reverse complement strand
AAAACGCTAGGCCTACATTAATTTTGAAATTTTGTATGTAGGTGATTATTTAAAATTATATTAATGGGGTTTATGACATACATTTGTACACATTTTAAAATAAGGCTAAGTAAGCTAATAATTACTCGCATAGTACAAATTTTTACGGTATATTTATGTTTTAAAAATAGTTGCGAAAATAAAATAATACATTACTAAATTCTAATTACGAAAACGTGATTTAAATTCAGACAAAAAATTAAAATACTTTTTATGGGGTGGAATTGAATTCGTGTAATATTAAGTTTGAGTCAAGCACTCTACCAAGTGAGCTAAAGTGGATAGGTCCGGAGAAAATGGTTTTACTTATATGATATAGCTTTGAGAAAATTTTGAGACGACAAGCTTAGATGCAAACAACTGGAAGATGGTTTCCTAATAAAACGAAACCAATCATTTTACATGATGCACTCAATACAATATTAGTGTTTACTTTCAGTTACGTATCTTGTATAATGACATGTTGTGGCATCTCATCGCCTCAACCCTTTAGCACGTCATGGTTTTACAGTGTTGTCGGATTGAAAACTCAGTCGCAAGCGAAACAACACTACCCTGACTCGCAGGACAGTAGAAAACTTTCAAAATTAGCTCTGTTTCAGTACAGCCTGTGATTTGCGAGTTCATGAGTTGCGAGTTAGCTCGCAAGCGAGTATTTTCGCAAGTTTCAAAATTAGGGGTCCATACCTGTCACGACTGAGAAAGTAAGTCAATTTCATTGGCGTCGAACCAAAATTTCTGCTTGTACGTCACTAATGACTTAAATGATCTAATTTAGGTAAACAAGATGAGGGGGTATAATGTGAAGGAACTAACCCAGAATATGATTGGAGGAAGTATCGAAAATCAAACCGAGGGATTAAAACCATCGTTGATGTACCCGAATGTAGATCAAACTCCGGCCTCCAGAGCCAAGCCCGCTATCAAACTTAATAACTTTCCTGATTTTTAAACTGCTATCTTCATGAAAGTTACTATCCCATTTTTCTCCCCCCCACATTCTACCCCGAACCCCCTAAAAGGCGAGATAGATGTTGAACTGTTGACAAGGAAATGCTATTACGCGTTTTACCACTCTTACCGCAGTTTAATCGGCTGTGTGAATCCGGGGAACATAAACTGGCAAACTTTTGTGTCTTGTAATTAGATTGCGCCAAACTCTTAACTTCGTTATGTGATAAACACTTCTCTCCTCCCTCAAACCCGGTATAAGTTACTACATTGATTGTCTTAAGTCACAGCCGTAATCGGATTAATTTTATACCCTTAAGGATCTTAAAGAGTAACAGATTATCTCTGTATTAAACTTTTTTTTCGTTAAAATAATATAAATTGCCTGCCCGCTATTGAAAGTAATCATTGTCAATAAGTGTTCTTTTGTTAAATTATTTTTTAAAAAACTCACTCTAATATGCACGCGATTAAAAGTATCAAGCTTATCCAATATGATTTGATGGGATTGAAAAGTAGGAGTTCGAGTCCCGGCTGGGTTTATTAAAGGTGTTTTATCTTAAATAGTTTCCCACTCATCTTTAGTGAAACCAGAGGTATATTTCTTCTAAACTATACCTTACTCATCCCTAACCCACTAACGATATTTTTATAAAATTATTTGTACAACTCAAACGGGTACTTAGACGAGGGGGAAAATAAACGAATTAATTTAAACTTAATTTTCTTATTAACTCCTACTCAAACATAAAAGGTCAGGGTTCAATACCAAGCAGCTGAACTACGATAGATTTCTAAACTTTTCTTATGAGGGTAATATCGCAGTTTAATTAAACTAGTCTACAAGCTCTGTTATTTTGAACTAAATATTTTAAGTTACTTATAGTTTTTGTTGAAACTAGAACTAACGAATAAAATATATTCCACAGTTTTGAAAAAAAAAGAAATGAAGCTGAATTTAACACATTATTGGTGAACTGTATTTTAAGTTACGTTCGGGCTATTCAGAATATTTACACTAATGATAGGAAAGGAGTAAGATTAAAGGAACTGTACCCACGTTTGCGTGGAAGAAATTTAATAAACCGTTTAGGAAAATAAAACACACAAAGTACACTCAAAAAGAAATCGAGCCTCTACAATATGTGACTGATTCCTTATCCATGTGTCCACCCTTTCAGAGTTAACTTATTATTATTACTATTAGCACCACATCTTACTTCCCGTTCGGATTATACGCACTTACGCTAATTTGTAATAGTAGGGTATTTGTGAGATGAAATGGAGGACCTACAGTTTAACGTGGGATCCGGACCATGGTGGAGGTCTGGCATTCCACACATTCACAAGTTGTGATTTTAATACACGTCTTGTCAGAGGTGAAGGAAGGGTTTGGCAATCAGATAAATCTGTGCTGGGACTGAGGATTGAACCCCGGACCCCCAGTACAGAGGTCTGACACCTTACCCCTAGACCACCAGGTCACCCGGAGTTGACTGGAATTGTTGTTTTCTTATTACATATCACATCAGAACTAAGACACACACGTAAGAACGAGGTTGAGCTAAACAAAAGGCGAAGCGGAGTAGAAGGTGTGATGAGTTGCAGCAAAGTAGATTGCAAATCAACTCACCTTCGATTGGATTCCACCTTGTCACGCTCAGCTTCGTTCTTGCATCATCTTAACTCCAGCGAGCGAGTGAAACGGTGTTCGGTGTATCTACCATGTTTCATTTACAAAGTAAAATTAATCACTGCCTCCGGAACGTTACTTGACATTCCCTTAATTCCATCGTGAATTATGGTGGTTACAGACAAGAGAAATGACGCGTCACTGGCGTCGCAAACAAGTGACATTATATCACTAATAATATACATCGACGGCTTTGTAATCGCTTACGAGACGGAAAGGCATGCTGACATATTGTGATACGTAACAAATACTGTTTGTGTGCGACATTTTAAAACAAAATTTATTTTTTCGTTAACTGCTTCTTACTACCCGTTCGGACTTATCATATGTTTACGCAAATGAGGAAGTGTTTTTGAAATTTTTCGTGGAAATATAGTGGGAAATAATTCAGGCAAAGCAATTCAGTATGACCGACCGGGATTTTAACCCTACCTCTCCGTCACCAGGAAAGAAAAAAAGGAAGTCCTACGTTTTTTTCACTCTACTTATCCCTGCGGGTGATATAAAGTATAACCAAATACTTGAATTCGGTTATTAGTTTATAGTTGTTCTTTTCCTGTGTTTATTACAAGTTATCCTAATTATGTGTGTGGGCAATATATCTAAGATTGTGCGTATATGCATTGCTAATTCCTCTCTAAGAGACTTCAGATTGAATCCCAATTGGGTAAAAGTTTCTACATCTCCTCTTGGTGCGAAACCCACTCAGGTAAGTATTCCTCCATAGATCACTCCCAAGATCCCGTGTTCTAATCCTAGTCTGGTCACATAAAAAAAGTCCTGTTATTTTCGATGGGCACTTTATCAAATACTCCTAAAATATATTCCATGTTAAGTAACTTATTTAGCCCTTTAACATGTCCTTCCTCTCAGTCACTTGCACCGATGGCTGAGTGGTATAAGGCGTTAAACTCTCGTTGCATTATTTTTTTTATCACTGCGTCTTACTACCTTTAGGGAAGTACGAATCATGTACTGATTAAACCAATGTGTTAGGAATGAGGAAGGTTGAATTTAGAGAAAGTGTACCTACGTTTACTTGAAGGGAGAGTGTAAGCCCATTTAGGGGAGAACACCTTCAGTTCACCCAAAATGGATTCGAGCCCCGATATCCTCATCATTGGCATTATAGCCTATAGTGAGAGTGACGCCTTAACAAATTGGACCGCGTAAGCGAGTGGTTGCGAGTGCTTAGTTTGCACCTGGTCATGGTTGACAGTGAGTTCAACCAGGGGAACTGTTATTGTTTTCACAAGGGGAAGGGGGTTTCTAGTCGTTCATTCATACGAACTTTTGTAAATTTTTATTAAATTTCAATCTATACATTTGATTTTCTATTTGTCTCCACAGTAAAACTTAAAACTTTTTAACAGTGATTTGTGAAATAAAAATTATTTTGCATATTAACAAAAATTTAATTCAATTATGGCGAAACTTTGCCTTAAGGAAATGAAATGCATAAATATTTAATAATTTGACAATTTACTGAGTGTAAATATTATAAATACAATATTACACACTCATAAAATTCACTCATAAAATGAGCGTGAGCATTCCAACTTTCCCAATAATATAATTTTGGCCCCACCTATGATCGGCCATACTCGGAATATAAATTAACGACTGATCTAAGGCGTCTGACAACTAACTAACTGTACCATTTGGGTGAGTAAATATAATAGGTAAACTTGCACCCACTTCGGTGGCCGCGTGTTCTAACGTGTTAATTTTACAGTGGACTAGACTGCCAATGACGAGGAAAACGAGGTTCGAATCTTGGCCGGGTGTAATGAGGGTGGTTTTCCCTAAATAGTTTTCCACTCTCCATCCACGCAAATGCAGATACACTTCCTATAAATATAACTCTCCTAATTCCTAAAACTATTCGCGTAATTAGTATACAAGCGTATAACCCGAATAGGTAGTAAGACTCGGTGCTAAATAAATAGTAAACTTACAGATTACTTAATTAATAATGTTTTTAATTAAAGTTAAATTAAAAAATGAGTTTGAAATAAAAGTGATTAGTTAAAATTAGTTGACTCCCGATATATTGAGTAGACCTAAATAACTAAATTATTTAATATTATAGTTATTCATCATTAAACCCACCTTAATGAAGGATGATTGATTTTAATTTGTTATATTAAAATAAGTATATAGTTGTACAGATGTCTCTTTCTACAAATAGATAATATAAATTGTATAATTTATACAATTAAGTACATTGTTATACACAAAATATATATTTGTTGTTGTTTTTTTGCCAGTAAAACTGTTATTGACAAAGTTTCTCAAAGTTTAAAATATGATTACATTAAAAGTTTCAGGTGGATGAATAAAGGTGAAAGCGTTACAAAATGGCCATATATATATATATCGTTAAGAAAATCCAGTTTTGCTATACCTAGAGATTATGACTTAGTCATTTTTCTTCTTCATCCATCACGGAGCATTCAAAATATCTTGGCAACATTTGATTTATTTTGCGCTTGGGTAAGATGAAACAGACAACTTTTACAAAAATATGTTATAACTAGGCCTAATGTTGTTGTTTTACCCGTCCGAGCTTGATATTTTAATAGTGAGCAAGTATGAAAGCATAATTTAGAGGAGATTAATCCTCATATGCATATATGGAGAGTTGAAAACAATTGAAGATAAACCAATCATAGTGCGTCAACAAGGTATTGATCCCTGATCTGGCTGTTATCAGAAAACCAGATAAAAGACTGACATTTAATACGTGTGTCCACCGATGTCTCAGTGCTATTTATAAGTACTTACTTAAGTTAATCATATTTTTTGAAATATAACCCTTTTAGCTCAAAATTTAATTTTTAATTTAGGACATTATTTTAACTTTGAACTTTGCTGCACCAGTGGCTGAGTGGTCTAAATGTTAGACTCACACTGCACTTGGTCACTGTTGACAGGAATGGTATGTTGATATACGAATCCCATCCGGGTGCACTGAGGGTGGTTTTTCTCTTGTGATTCATCTCTACACGCTAATACGGGTGTGTTTCCTTTAAGCTGTCTTTAAGATAGCTACATCATAGATTAAGCTATTAATAATCCTTATGATAAACACGTTAATTAAAAAAGTATATTGTGCTCCTTAAACCAGTGAACGTTATCCAACCAATATAAAAAACACAAAATAGATTTCCAATCAAAAATATTTTCCTAGCTATTTTAATTGTATGTTGTGGAAAAAGGCTCTATGGCCTTAATTGTGTTTTGATGTATTGGTGGAATGAAACTCTGTTTCTCTCCCCATACCGATTTCCCAATAAACCACCCCCACCCCTCAGCAAACCAATGCTCATGGAAAATCAATGTGATCGATCGAGAATGACTCCAGGCATGAAACTTGGACACTTATTTCTCAACTGTCTATTTTTATTTTTTCTCTCTCACTCTCTCTCCATTCTTTCTTCTCTGGATTTTCTTTTGTAAGAAACCCGCAGATCATCCCCCATTCAATTTATCTGGTACGAGTCTATTTTTTATTATTATTTTATTGGATCCACGTGGGAAGTGGTGCCGTCCATAGTCCGGACTTGCCGAGTTTCTGCAATGAGGACAAATCGAAATGAAATGTGTTTCTTGGTTCATAGGGGGGAGGAGTCGGGGGGCGGGGGGTGAAGATAACTAATCAGTGATCACGTCCTATTTACGAGACTACGTCCCTAATTTGTTTCAGATTTCATCTGAGATCTTCGTTGTCGATTGGAGACATATCAAGATGGCGCGTATCGATTGTTGTTAGAAAGGTTGGTATAGTATATTAACAATAAGCTCGTTCTTTTTGAATAAAGCCTGGCATTGTAAAAGCAGACATCACATGTATAGGTGAGCACGTGGACTAAGGCGTCTACTTCTTCTGGTATAGTTTACCGGTGATGAATAGATAAGAGTTCGAATCCCAGCTGGGTGTCGTTAGTTTCGTCTTCAAATATATTATTTTTCACTCTCCTACGTTTCCTGTAAATTCTACCTTCTTAATACCGGCACCATTAGTGTAAATATGCATAAAGCCCAGCTGGGTAGTAAGATGTGATTTTAAATAATCTACAAACGCTGATTACATTTTACTATTTATTCTTTAAAAAGAGAAAAATTATACTATTAGTAACAGTATCTATTAAAAATTAAGTAAAGCTAGTTATCTTGGTTGATTTATTTTCTTTCTTATCTTTCGAAGAACGTTGAAGTTATCGTAAGTAGATAATAGCTATTTTCTTCCAACTTTCTTAAGGCAACTGCAATAACTCGGGGACGGATAAAACGGGCTTACTTTTTTACTCATACTTTTCTTTTGAGCCAAATTTTTTCTATGTATATTTCAATAACATACATTAATTACCTTTTTTGGAATAATTAAGTATATTTTTATAATAATTTGTGTAGACTATAACATAAACTTTCCTCTTTCTCTCTATTTGAGTCATAACTTGTGTTGATACGAGTTTTTTAAAACTTTATTAGTACGTTATAGTGTCAATACTACCAGTAAGCTACTTAAATATTGTATCAAGACAAAAAAAGTTATATTTTCCTAAGAAATGAAATCACCCACGGTGCTGGCCACGTGGATTTGGAGCGTTATGCGTAAATTGATCTTTTTCACCACATAAACAAAGTTAGTGTTTAAAATTTTAGTCACGAGCATATAAACAGCCGATTAAAGTAATTTTTAGAGTTGTTGAACTATCGTGAACAGGTTATATGATACGGGTCAATGTGTGGCTGTAGTGCGAATCTTCAGTCCGAACCTAATGATGGGCGTCACCTAATGAATCTAACAACCATCTAGCTAATCGATAATTTACCGAATTTTTGTTGCACTGCTTTTTACTAATCTTTCGGGCAGGACGCATTTAATTACAATAATGGGGTAGGGTATAGGAAGGTGGAATTTAGAGTAAATATACCTACATTTACGTGAGGGGAAAATGGGATACAATTTTTTTTTAATACACCCTCAGTAAATTTGGCAGGTATTTGAACCCCAGCCTCCCTGTAACCAATAAACGAGTTGGTGAGTTTAGGCGAATCTTTATTTATTTTATTTATTTAGCACCGTGCCTTACTACCCTTTCGGGTTGTATGCATAACTACTAATCACACTAATGGGTTAGGAATTGTTAAGGTTGAATATAGAGGAAGTGAACCGGCATTCACATGGTAGGAGAGGGAAAACCATTTAGGAAAAACCACCCCAGTTCACCCGAGCGAGATTTGAACCTCTATCTAGCCGACCTCAGCATTCTAGCTCAACAAAAAACTAGCATGTTAGCTAATTACGCCCCTTAGGCTTGTTTTAGGCGAATCAATCAACTTATTTGAACTAAAATGGTTTTATTGATTTTGAAAAGGTATTTGCAAAATATAGTGAATGTTTCCACATAATAGGCGGTTATTAAAAAAAACTAATTCTACAAAAAAATGTTTTAAAATTAAATATTAAGAGCACGGGTGTAAAAGGGTAGAAGTTCAAATTTAACACAAATTTAGTCATCGCTGTCATCTGTTGGATGATAGTAAGACCCTTCTAATTCACTTTAGATGAGGGTTAAAATAAATATCTATGTTATTTTAATTGATCTAGAAAAAAAATTTGCTGTGGTTTCTGTTTGGTTTGAGATATTTCCTGAAAAATGTGAGTACTGTGATTTTCCTCATTTTCCCACTCCATTTTTCACAATAGGTTAAATATTCCACTTTATGGTGCCAATTGATGCACATAGCTTTAGAGGTAGGATAAACAAAATTAATAATATTTCATAGATATATGGGTTGTTTTCTAGTTTTATTTGAAATATTTTCAGCAAACAAATATATTGGCAGCTAATCACGATATAACTGATGTATTTTTTTTTAGAAAAGTGTTCATCACCATACAATATCCATCCAGTCAAAATCATGCTTGGCTGATCAACTTAGTTGGAGGCTGGAATAGATTAAATTTAATTTTTATTAAAAGGATCAATTGCATAATATTTAGAAATATGATGATAATTAAATATGAGAGAGGTGTAGTATTTCGTGTTGGTAAACATAAAAATAAAAAGGAACAAGTTTTACAAAAATAAAATCCCTATTTATTAAAAAAAACAGTATATCATTTGGAGTAACATTGGAGGCATACATTTCATTACACTGTTTGCATTACTAATACATCCTAGACCAGAGTTTCTAAAACATTCACCAGTCGTATACCCATCCCCTTGTCAACATACTTCTTCCAGCGTTTCATATGAAAAACCAAAGGAAATGAATAATTCTATTTTGTAAAGAACAAATAACTTTTATCTTGTAAATTATAAATAACTTCTATCTTGTAATTATAAATAACTTATATCTTTTAATTATAAATAACTTATATTAAGTAAAGTATACAGATGCGTTCCAAATTTTAATACAGTTTGAGTAGTAAGCTAAATAAAGCAGTGGCAGAGAGCAAGAAAGGGACAACATATCTTCCAAATATGAATTAGTATGTTTTTCAGACTCAATATTATATAGATAAAAATATTATTTCTAAAAATCAGTGCATGGATTACCGACTGGTCTGCCCTGGCGCTTAGGGTTGACGGGAGATTTTGAGGGTGGATAAATTAAGAAAGGATAAATAAAACATTTAAGCACAGGATAGTAAAATTAAAGAAATAGAATAAAGTTTTGCCCCTTAGTGTTTCTTTGAAATGCACGTGCCACGGCCCCCGATGCGAAACACCTCCACATTATAAAAGTTAAACTTGACAAGAATGGTGAGCCATAATTTGCTTTTTTTTTTTTGGCTCGGACTAGTGGAGGATTGCCCTAAACTAGTTTGAAAAGCAACATACATACTTTTTCCCCGTCTTATCCTAATATTTTAGTGAGTAATCCCTCTCAGCTATAGCAACAATACAATCTAAATCAAGAATTAGACTGCTAAATCTTGAGGATAGTATGATAATTGTGTTTGCATTTTATTAAGTTTTTCATTATTTATATCTTTTAATTAATTTAGTAAAGGATTAAGTAAAAATTATTTTATATTATATAATTAAAAAATTAAAACACGGTTTATTGTATGTTATGCTACTCTAATATATTCGGCTTTGAGTAGAATTATTTTTAAATGTGAAAAATAAAACACGAAAACTCTATCAAGAATGCCACGATATTCTAATCCCTACTGGTACTGAGTTCGGCTCCTGGTATGGCCAAACAATTATTGTTAGTTAGATATGGGTTTCCCCTTTCACACTGATGAATTAACGACCTAGGGCTGGCTATTGTGTCTGTTCTCGATTTAAGCTAGTTTATAAGTCGTGTGCTGATAAAATCAGTCGGTTCTCAAAGAACACGTTAAATACCTCAAATAATAATAATATAACAAAGCGCACACCTAATGAGAGGAAACATATTGTTAAATTCTTTTATTTCTCACCTATCCACGCCGGTGGGCATGTACATTCATGGTCAAGATCATCTATTCTGGTTTGACGGTGATGGGGAGACCGGGATTCGAATCCTGATTAGGTATGCTTTGATAGGTTCTACCTAAACATTTATTACTCTCCCTCCACGAAAATACAATTACAGCTATTCTACATTCTACCTAAACATTTTATTACTCTCCCTCCACGAAAATACAATTACAGCTATTCTACATTCTACCTAAACATTTATTACTCTCCCTCCACGAAAATACAATTACAGCTATTCTACATTCTACCTAAACATTTTATTACTCTCCCTCCACGAAAATACAATTAGAGCTATTCTACATTCTACCTAAACATTTTATTACTCTCCCTCCACGAAAATACAATTAGAGCTATTCTACATTCTACCTAAACATTTTATTACTCTCCCTCCACGCAAATGCAATTACAGCTATTCTACATTATACTTAAACATTTTATTACTCTCCCTCAACGCAAATGCAATTACAGCTATTCTACATTCTACCTAAACACTTTATTACTTTCCCTCCACGAAAATACAATTAGAGCTATTCTACATTCTACCTAAACATTTTATTACTCTCCCTCAACGCAAATGCAATTACAGCTATTCCACATTCTACCTAAACATTTTATTACTCTCCCTCCACGAAAATACAATTAGTAGCTATTCTACATTCTACCTAAACATTTTATTACTCTCCCTCAACGCAAATGCTGTTACATTCTTAACTCAATAGTGTAACTAAAGGCGGATAACCCGGACGAGTATTAAGACTTATGGAAACAAAAAAGAATCAGGGATTAAAATTAACTATTCAAACGTACAACATACGGACGTAATATAATTACAGTATTTTAGATTTGTAGTTGTCGCTTACTACATTAATAATTGTTGAGATAAAACGTATAGCTAAACACTGCCCTAGCTTAAATTCGAACTAGCCAGCATTTGAATCGGTAGGGGACATGCTAATATGGTTGGATATTAGTAGTTCGGTTCTCGCAAATTAACTGCTATATATTCGTATGACCATATTATAAGGAACCTTATAAACAACATAAAAATAATTGCAGTGTATCCAACATTTATGAAAACTCAAAATATTGAGTGTTCATAACTCATGACTTAAGTCATGAATTCTTGAAAGTAGATTTATTAACTTTTTAAACTACGAGATATGGTTGTTCATGTGGAAATCTGACTGATTTTATTATATGTATATATATATATATATATATATATAACAAAATCAGTATATATAAACTACAGGGTGTGATCTTTCAAGAAATCTATACCGACCGAGCGGCCGCCACCGTTAGTGATGGTAGCACAAACACTTGAGGATAGAGGGTATCATGTGATCAGACAACGAGCCCTCCGCTCTTTAATCTCAGTTTTATAAATTGGGGTTGCTACTTATTTATTTAAATAGCTCCTCATTAGTACTCCTGGTACTGAGTTTGACTTCTTTCTTGACCCACTACTTCACAAATAAATTTCGGAAGCATCGGGAATCGAGCCCGGGACCACTGGATCTGTAGCCAGGAACTCTGACATTTACACGACAGAGGCGGTTATATGCTAGTATATATTTATAGGTTTATATATTTCTATATTTATTAAATATGTACATTTACATGAATAATACTAAAAATAACTATGGTTTTCAGCAGAGTGAAAACCTGAACACCACTTAATATAATAAATCAGAGAAAAGCAAAATCACTCTATGAAATTATCTGAGATTTTAGCAATCCCAATCAAAAGCTAAAAATACATATATTTCAATATAAAATAAAAGCATACTTGATGAATACCCTCATCAAGAATTCTTTTAAACCGTAATATTTCTCTTTTCATATCTATACAACAAAAACACCAAAGAGCTGGAGGAATATTATTTTAAAATCTGCTTTATAAAATATTTGTATACAGAACAAAGCAAGGGAACTTCATGTTTTTGAAAATTTGTTAATTAAATTTCTAAGTGGCGGCTTGCTGGTTTGTGGTCGGAAAGGGAGGGTTGAGATTCTAAAGGTTATCGTCGAATTAAATGAACTAAGCCTAGGCTATTATAAGTAAGACACACTCAATTAAACTTACGTTAACGATTCGAAATATTGAAACTCTTATCACTAGTAAAATTATTTGTATTAACTTAAATTGTCTTAATATTACAATTTAAAGTACATACAACACATGGACTATTAACGTTTTATCCTAAGGAATAGAGATGTATAGGGTAACTTTCTGGAAATGCATTCTTATTAGCGTGGAGAGGGGATGGGAAAACTACCAGCATCTCAGTGCACGAGGTCTTGACATCGATGCCACTAGCAACCAAAACTATCACGAGTCTTAAGCCTTAAGCTGCGAGATAAACAGTGCGTGTATTGCTTTGTATGAAACTATGTTTTAAATTCTTGATTTAAGTGCTACTGGAATAGTTTGCAATACAAGCAATGTTGAAATGTGTAAGGTTTTGATTGCTATTGAAGATTTTTAAACGATGGTTTTGTATTTAAATATCATTCTCTTATTTACCTTTTTAAGATTTAAACTAATACTCGAGACGTTTCTCTTGAATGTAATGAGTAATTTAAAGTTAAAATTAATATTTTCAGAAAGTTAAAACAACAAAATATAATATAATATAATAATTTTTTCTATTTTAAAAAAATTTGAAATTACCTTACAAAACTAAAGCGAGATAACGTAAAGAATAATTATTAGAATTTATAATGTGAAAGAAATTCATATAAAAATGAGTTCTCACAAAAACTACAAATTAAAGAACTAAATGAAGATTTTACATGTTTGAATCTATGTATGGATTAATTTTTCATTTAATTGCTGGAGGAATTGGTTCGGCGCCAACGAGAATGAATGCCATGCTAAGCTCTTGACACAAGAAATGAGAGGTTATTTATAATCTCGAAAGGGTACACTGAGNACCACTACTACTACTACTACTATTACTACTACTACTACCACTACCCCTACTACCACCACTACTACTACCACCACCACCACTACTACTACTACTACCACTACCACTACTATTACTACTACTACTACCTACACCACCACTACTACTACTACTACTACTATTACTACTACTACTACTACTACTACTACTACTACTACCACTACCCCTACTACCACCACTACTACTACTACCACTACTATTACTACTACTACTACTACCACTACTACCACCACTACCCCTACTACCACTACCACCACTACTACTACTACCACCACTTTTACTACTACTACCACTACTACTACTACCACTACTATTACTACTATTACTACTACTACTACCACCACTACTACTACTACCACTACCCCTACTACCACTACTACTACTACTACTATTACTACTACTACCACTACCACCACTACTACTACTACCACTACCACTACTATTACTACTTCTACTACTACTACTACTACTACTAATAATTATAATAATTGTAATAACAATAATAATAATAATGGTGTGTCTGGACTACATATACCTTCAGCTTAGTTAGAGGAAATATTAGCCAGTACTAATGGGCCGTGGCCCAGGGCACGCCCGAATGTACACGGAGTAAAGCCAACGATGATCTCAACCTAAGCCTAACTATCCAAACCCGGATGACCATGGGAGTTATTCCCCTTTCGAGAAAAAGGGAAATGAACCCAAGACCTCTAAGTCGGCAGCCAGTGCTACACGACGATGGTTATTACTGTTATAGGGATGAGTAAGGTGTAAATTAGAGAAAAGCGCTTTCATTTTCATGAAGGGAGAGTTGAAAACCACCTATGATAAACCACCCTAATTAAACACAGTCATGATTTGAACTTCAATCACCCAGTCTACGGTTAACCAGACTAGACGTGGTTGATTAGTCTACGGTAAACCAGACTAGACGTGGTTGATACCTTAAACCGTATGCCCGTCGACGAGAATGATCAGTAAATGCTATGATCTCACCAATTCAAACAATTTCACTTACCAACAAAAACAAACTTTAAAAAAAAAACTTCACAAAACTATTACGTACCTTATCCCGTAATCGCGTTGAAAGTGACGACAACACCGTATAACAAAGTTAACTTTGAGAGGATTAGCCTACGTCACTAATTATATAACTTTATAATCGTGAGTAAACAACTTCAATAATGAATTAATCTTGAATATCCAAGAGAATACTAAGGTAAACGTACTTTAAACAGTATAAAAAGAACCTTATATATTTATTAATCATCTAGCCTATTTTAATAATTGGCATATCATATGTTAACGATTATTATTGTTAAAGAAATAGTAATCCTTCTAATTTATTAATAAACTAATAACCCACAATAATAAATGTTTATTTTTATTCACTAAAATGTGACACAAATGTGGGCTTAAGACCTCTCATAACAATTTTTAAATGTTTTGGAATTTTGAAATTTTTGATTAGACGCTATTATGATCTTTGTAAAAACTAATTATAGGGCAAAAAAAAAATTATAGTTAAGGAAATTCAATAATATTAACATAGTATATACCATTTTTACATATATAATTAAGTTTGTCTATTAAATACTTAAATCTTTAACTATTATTGTATTAAAATTGACTATATAACAATGAACGTACTGCGGAAGATCTATAAAAATGTATGTTTATATTAATATAAACATATTTTTACAGATATCACAATATTTTTCTAATAAAAAAGTGTTAAACGTATTTTTAAATGTATACGTGATAACCTATTAATTAAGACACGATTTTATGTTTGCTTAAAATCGAAGTGTTGAATGTTTTACATATGCTTAACTATGAAAAAATATTTGATTAAAATATGCGTTTGAATTTTTTACTATAAAATAATAGATATTGGCTTAGATATAAATACAAAACAACTATAACTGGCAATTGATTGGTACTTTTAGTGTGTGGCTCATGACCTTGATCTGTATTGGAGAGGAAAGGATTCAATTAAGACTAACATGCCCCACCCCCAGTGTTTGTGTATTGTGTGTCTTTTTTCATTTGCTTTGCGCATTTTGTTTTACTATTGTCGCTTTCTGTTGCCATTGGCCTGTAGTCATTTATTTTGTTTATCTAAAATGAAGCGACCGAACAGGGCCCTCCTTTGTGCACGTGATATAATAAAATAATAATTAAGTCTGAGTTGTTTAATTCAGTGGAGGTTATTATAAATAGGGATTCTTCATCCGTCAATCTCGATACCCGCTCTTCACTTCCCTATCTAATAAACCTGATCGAGAAGGTTTCTTTTTATGTGTGTAATGACTTAGGTCGCTAGGTGGAGAAGAGTGCCAACTTAAACTATTGCTGCGATTTTGAATCTACGATTTTCAACTATCTTCCTATAGTAGGCTAGAAAGTGGACGTATAATACTTTCTTGAAATATATGTTGTTGGTTGTAAAAAGCTAAATTAATTAAGTTTGTACTTAAACTAACACAATATGTGTTGATAATAAAAAAAAGAAGCATGTATCCATAAAGCAAATGTAATTTGAAGTCTATCACAATAATACGGCGTGTAGAACAGTCTTTTAAAAAGCAAACAAGACCAAACAGGTATAGGCCTATGAGTAAAAGTGTAAAGGGCCCCGAGCGTGCTGGAGTTGCTTTTGTTTGTTTCTTAGACTTTAATATGGATGGAGCATTGTGTGCTTTAATTATTGCACTTATTTAAAAAAAAGTGTAAACAAAAGAGAGAAAGGAAAATAAAATAATAGTGGGTGAAGGACTGGCTATTGAAGCGAGGATAATATTCTCATATTAATAATATTTAGTTTTTACACTACACAAGCATTCTTGCTCTCGCCATGCCTCAATGAATTCCAAATTAAATTATTTAGACCAGGCAGCCATTGGACACTGACAGGCACAAGCACGAATGCACAATACAAATAAAATTATTTAAACAATTAAAATGTAATATAGTACTTCACTTCTCACTAAAAAATAGTATCAATAGACATAGGAGACCAATACACAATGTTATTTGCTCCACAACACTCGGCAGAAGACTGATGGACTGATCGTTTGGACTGACCTCCCACGGGCACATGGTCAGTCCACAGTTTGGTTTGATTGAAAGTCGTCAGGCCGTCAGTTCGAACTGATCAGTTGGCCTGCCTTGCATAGCCACGGTAGTTCGGACTGATCAGTTGGCCTGCCTTGCATACACACAGCAGTTCGGACTGATCAGTCGGCTTGCCTTGCATACACACGGCAGTTCAGACTGATAGGTTGGCCTGCCTTGCATACACACGGTAGCTTGGACTGGTCAGTCGGCCTGCCTTGCATACACACGGCAGTTCGGACTGATCAGTCGGCTTGCCTCGCATACACACGGTAGCTTGGACTGGTCAGTCGGCCTGCCTTGCATACACACGGCAGTTCAGACTGATAGGTTGGCTTGCCTTGCATACACACGGTAGCTTGGACTGATCAGTCGGCCTGCCTTGCATACACACGGCAGTTCGGACTGATCAGTCGGCTTGCCTTGCATACACACGGTAGCTTGGACTGGTCAGTCGGCCTGCCTTGCATACACACGGCAGTTCGGACTGATCAGTCGGCTTGCCTCGCATACACACGGTAGCTTGGACTGGTCAGTCGGCCTGCCTTGCATACACACGGCAGTTCAGACTGATAGGTTGGCTTGCCTTGCATACACACGGTAGCTTGGACTGATCAGTCGGCCTGCCTTGCATACACACGGCAGTTCGGACTGATCAGTCGGCTTGCCTTGCATACACACGGTAGCTTGGACTGGTCAGTCGGCCTGCCTTGCATACACACGGTAGTTCGGACTGATCAGTCGGCTTGCCTTGCATACACACGGCAGTTCAGACTGATCAGTCGGCTTGCCTTGCATACACACGGTAGCTTGGACTGGTCAGTTGGCTTGCCTTGCATACACACGGTATCTTGAACTGATCAGTCGGCCTGCCTTACATACACACGGCAGTTCAGACTGATCAGTCGGCTTGCCTTGCATACACACGGTAGCTTGGACTGGTCAGTCAGCCTGCCTTGCATACACATGGCAGTTCGGACTGATCAGTTGGCTTGCCTTGCATACACACGGTAGCTTGGACTGATCAGTCGGCCTGCCTTGCATACACACGGCAGTTCGGACTGATCAGTCGGCTTGCCTTGCATACACACGGTAGCTTGGACTGGTCAGTCGGCCTGCCTTGCATACACACGGCAGTTCAGACTGATAGGTTGGCTTGCCTTGCATACACACGGTAGCTTGGACTGATCAGTCGGCCTGCCTTGCATACACACGGCAGTTCGGACTGATCAGTCGGCTTGCCTTGCATACACACGGTAGCTTGGACTGGTCAGTCGGCCTGCCTTGCATACACACGGCAGTTCAGACTGATAGGTTGGCTTGCCTTGCATACACACGGTATCTTGAACTGATCAGTCGGCCTGCCTTACATACACACGGCAGTTCAGACTGATCAGTCGGCTTGCCTCGCATACACACGGTAGCTTGGACTGGTCAGTCGGCCTGCCTTGCATACACACGGCAGTTCAGACTGATAGGTTGGCTTGCCTTGCATACACACGGTAGCTTGGACTGATCAGTCGGCCTGCCTTGCATACACACGGTAGTTCGGACTGATCAGTCGGCTTGCCTTGCATACACACGGCAGTTCAGACTGATCAGTCGGCTTGCCTTGCATACACACGGTAGCTTGGACTGGTCAGTTGGCTTGCCTTGCATACACACGGTATCTTGAACTGATCAGTCGGCCTGCCTTACATACACACGGCAGTTCAGACTGATCAGTCGGCTTGCCTCGCATACACACGGTAGCTTGGACTGGTCAGTCGGCCTGCCTTGCATACACACGGCAGTTCAGACTGATAGGTTGGCCTGCCTTGCATACACACGGTATCTTGAACTGATCAGTCGGCCTGCCTTACATACACACGGCAGTTCAGACTGATCAGTCGGCTTGCCTTGCATACACACGGTAGCTTGGACTGGTCAGTCAGCCTGCCTTGCATACACATGGCAGTTCGGACTGATCAGTTGGCTTGCCTTGCATACACACGGCATCTTGAACTGATCAGTCGGCCTGCCTTACATACACATGGCAGTTCAAACTGATCAGTCGGCCCACCTTGCATACACACAGCAGTTCGGACTGATCTGTTCGAACTGACCGCGTGTAGGGCCCTTAATATTAATACTGGCTAGTATGTAGAGATAAAATATTTAAACCCAGACAGATTTTTTTTATAGGAAACTGACTTTAAAAAATCTGGAGGGGTTTGACGTTTACTTATTTTCAAAGAGATGGCTACAATGGAGTAGAAAAACATATCATCAGCTGTCAAACAAACGAATTTCCCAAGAATTCCAAGTGACAAGCCTCCACACACAGATTGCATTCCTACCCCAACTTCAGCCTTAGCGATTCTTTTGATCGATTCAATGTTAAATATTTTTACATTATTATATATTATATCAGATTTTGCTACATATATTTATGCACATATTCTGAAGGTTGATACCACATAAATATCCGGGCTCTAATCATAACTATACATATTTTTATCTCCGTGCCTAACTACTACCAAATTAAGACACCATTTATACCTTTCCCACTTACTTCATAAGTGTATATTACCAAACAAGAAAGCATGCGTGAAAGAGAGGCGAGAAAAAAAAGGGTTAGGGGGAAGGTAGTGGGGTGGGGGGATAAAGGAAAACAGAAGCTACTACATTGCCTAAAAGTATGAGGAGTCTGAATACAAGTCTTTCAGTAATTAGAATGAGGAAAGTTGTGACCTGTATTATGTGGGTTTAATAACATGATGAACTTGTTGAAGATATCACAGCTCTTCAATTCAACCCCACCCCTTAAGTAAGAGTTGAAACGGGGGGTCGGGAGAGTGGGGGTGTTGAACAGCAGTAGTGGTGGTGGCAGGGTGGGGTCGGTAACTGCGAGAAGTAGAAACTTTCTCGCGAGATCAAAGTGACGAGGAGGAGTTGGCAGGAGAGAGGGGGCAGGGGAAAGGGGTTTGCATTTTGTTAACATGTAGGGATACTGTGGAATTCTAAGGCAAGGATTAACTACGGCGTCTTCTCGTTCCTGCATTGCCTGCGATACAAAGTTTAGAGAGGGGTACAGGCTGTGGAGAAAACTGATTTACACTTTAAAAATAATTAGTATTTGCCCAACATTGGCATAATACTGTCTATTATTATTATTATTATTATTATTATTATTAGCACCGCGTCTTACTACCCGTTCGGGTTATACGCACTTACGCTAATGTGTAATGGTAGGGTGATTGTGAGATGAAATGGAGGACCTACAGTTTAACGTGGAATCCGAACCACGGTGGAGGCCTGGCATTCCCCACATTCACAAGATGTCTTGTCAGAGGTGAAGGAAGGGTTTGGTAATCAGATAAATCTGTGCCGGGACCGAGGATTGAACCCCGGCCGCCGGCATAGAGGTCTGACACCTTACCCCTAGACCGCCAGGTCACCAATACTGTCTAATCAGAGGCTTTTTGTTCGAGCATATTCTGCATGCGACTTGGAGATCACGTGATAAGTCGAATGGTATTAAGTTTTTGGGATGCTTGAACTACACAGAGGTTGGTGTGTGTGATCCGTGTACTAGAATGAGAGGTTGTTTGGTTCACGACAAGAGAGAAGTGTCCATTCAGATACGAATGTAAACAAGATGGCTGAACACATAGACTAAATAGTTTTGTATTTTGTTTGGAGCAGTGGAGGCTCGTAGCTAAAATTATTGGGGGTGCTGCTCCAGAAAATGTCTAGCCTTTCTTTTGAAATGGTGTAAAAGGACAAAAAACATGTACAAAATACAAATTTATTCAGGTACTCGATAAAATTTTAACAAAAAACCAAGTTTTTTACTTACATTAACCTAAATTGTTGTTAGCTTGATTTATTCATTTAAAAATGAAATCGATTCTTCTTGTTTTAATTTGCGCAAAAAGTTCAATAACATTCTTCTAGATCTCTGGATGACAATTGAGGAAATTTTTCTCCATTGAAAGTACTGCAAGCGCCTTTAGTCTTTCTGTTAAATAAAAGAACCGAAAAGAAATGAGTCAAATAGAATAACTGGAAGCAGAATAATAATATAACTCTACTCTTGTCTACATTTTATCACATTCAAGAATATGGTACACGGTTTTTAAGCACAACACACGCTGAGTAAAAAAAAATAATTCTTCCACCATCACGAAATAGCCGGCACTGCGAGAGCAAAAGTGCTTTCTCTACCTGGCAGTCCCGCCTTCCTTTCCACCCCCTCCTATGTGTGCATGTGCACAACAGTCAAACACCAGGTCGCTGGCACTGTGAAGCGCACAGTTCCATACAAATATTTTTGTATCTCTTTCATAAACTGGGGGATGGCTACTGAAGTACTGACATTAGGTTTAAGGAATATATATTGTACTACAAAAATAAATAAAGAATTAAAGAAAAAAGGACTTATTATATTAAATGTTATCGATAATATCAAGTGAAATTAGGAAGTGATGCAGTCCCACAGTGCCTATATACGAGCCGCCAATGGTTTGAAAGTATATAAAACTGCCTAAAATTATAGTGAAACGTAAGTTTCTTAGACCATGAGGAAATTAATTTGGTTGAAGGAGAATAATTCTATTAAGTTATTCTTTAAACAAACGTCTTGCAAATCATTGGATTGAATTATTAAAAGAGGTTATGGGGAAAATTTCTGGTCTTCTGCTCCAACAACAGAAACAAAGGTCATATAAAAATCGTGATAAAATGTTACTAATATTGTATAGTATTATTTACCCATACATTTTTATTTAATTTTAGGCGTATAGCTAATTAATTTCGGTATTATTTACAAATGCTTTAATTTTTAGGCTTATAAGTAATAGGCCTACAATAAGTAGACCCCAAACGTGGGGTACACACTTCTAGAGCGACACGTATCGACCTAGATGTGTACACACTGTCCTGAAAAATTGTTCAGGATACTGTTTTAAACCTCAGTTCTGTACTTAATTCAGCTTGTATATGAAGAGAGAAAAATTAATTCAATATGACAGATAATTTATAATTAATTGCCGTAAACTTAAACTAGTATCTATTTTATTTAGGTCTAATTTGTACGGTCCCTTTTGGTCTACATTATTCAATCTCGCTAAATTGGGCTCTAATATTTTCTAAATATTTTGCAAGACTTTATTTTATTTAAGGTACTTGTTTGTTTTTAAATGATCTTATTATAGAGATGTCAATCCACCACATTTCATAGTATCGCACCAATAACACAATTTAAATATTTGTTTTAAAATAACTTCTTTATAAGTTTTTTAAAACTTGTTCAAAATATCTAAGTCTTGGATCTACACAAAAATAAGTTATTGAGCATATATTAATTTGACAAGATTTAAAAATCCTTTTACTAACCCATTAGCAATCGCTTAAAAGTAAGTCTAACTATCAAGTAATCTAACAAGTATTCAAATAATACAATTTAAAAATCGGTATACACACCTATCGTGTATATAAAGAGTTGAGAATGAATACCAAGGGGAATAAAAAAAACTCCATGGTGTGAGGCCTCAAACGAGTTAAATAAAAAATTCGTGATTATATAGTTTTACTTGGGAACCCATATTAAGTTTCTTACTAATCCAGTTTTTCTGGTAAAATGGAAAGAATCCTACTTTGTGTTTTTTATTCGGTCAAGCACTGGATATGTCAATTTAGGTTGTTTTTTAACTACTATCTCTTTATTTACATAAAAGGGCCACGGATGATGAAGGTGGAATTGAGAAGAAACTCATACACATCTGCATGAAAGGGAAGTGGTAAAACATTTAGAAAAAAACAAATGTACACTCAGTCGGGATTTGAGCCTAGCGCACCTATTTTGAATATATATTTTATTGTAAATTGTTACATTACTATAACGGGTCCCAGGTTTGGGCGCCAATTGTTACGTTCATACCTGGCCCCTTGTTTGGACGCCATTTTAACGTCACTTTTTAGCTCCTTCCATGTTGTGCACCTATTTCTATCTTACTTAATAGTTATTAACACTCCCCTACATTAGGCTTCACTTTTTGTGATATAAATAAATAACCCCACATTTCACCAATGATAGATTTTTCGGCCATGCCGGGAATCAAACTCGGGACTCTTAGCTCAGTACCCACCTTGGTAGCGTAGTTAGCTAAAGCACTAATTTTGTCTTGAATTAGACTGCCGAGGATGGGTAGATCGAGGATCGAATATAGGTTGGGTGAATTAGGGTGGTATTTCCTAAAAAAAAATCCATTCAGCCTCCACGAAATTCGGGTTCATTTCCTCTAAATTTAACCTTATCAATTCCTAGCCCATTAGTTTAATTAGTACATTAACGTACAACCTGAACGGGTAGTAAGACGTGGTGCTAAATTAAATCTTAGCTCCGTAGACACACACGCTACCGAATGAGCTGAGGTGTCGGATAAATTTGTAGTAAGTTACTCTTAAAAATAAAAAATATTTATTTAAAATGTAGAACCATTAGTTTCTGAGCTAGACAGAAAACAAATTAATAACATATATTTAAAATATTTTATATTCTTATAGAATAAGCGTTGCTCGCGTGGTCTAAGACATCAATCTCGAAATTTGTGTCAGCATTTAAAAAAATAATTTCAAAGATGGTGCGTGGGTTCTTGAACGATTGGTTGTACATTCAAATGATTTGAGAAAAGGTACTAAACGAAAAACTGTTTGAGGGACCAACATATTAAAACAGATATCTAAATTTAGAAACTGTAAATACATATTTGACTTAGGTACAAATAATATTTCTCTCAGATTTCGTTCAAATTGATTCACGCATTTGTAGGCTAGCACGGAACAAACAGACAGACAGAGATATGAAGAATAAAATGCTCAAATTAAAACGACCTTTCTTTGGTTGGTCAATAATATTATGGTACTTTTTTAAAAATCAATATTAACCGTAAAAAAAACCACTGTATCGGTTATGTTCTTAGCTGTTCTGCCTACCTCGGTCTTTCTGTGAATAACATTTAACTAAGAGCTTGTTTTCAATTTTATATATACTAAGAAAGATATACTTAATAATTGTAACAATTAAAATAATTTACCAGATTATGTAATTCTATCTTATGCTAGTGATGGTCTATAGTTGTTTACCATCAATCTTGGAGACTCTGGTTCGATTTATGTAGATATTGACCACGATATCTACTATATCCACACTGGGTAAGTACTTCTATCCAATTGAAAAATATTTAGGTGCTAAATCCAGATGTTTATTATGTGTATTATGTATTAAGCTAGTTTGTAGGGTGTGTTTATAACCTGTGTCCCTAGAAATATCTAAAAAACAAAACACGAACAAAAAAAGGCCCTAGACGCCAAATATAGTACATTTTTTCCAACCCCCTAATTCTCCCCCAAATGAATAATACATATAAAACTAATTAGATTAAAGTAAATCTCTCAGCTGTGATTGATTATCATATGTAGAGCAACGCCTAACCAATCTTGACCACAACCAAGGAAAACACAAGAGTTGCCCCTTGTTTTGCTACCTCGCTGTGACTTTATACAATCAATTCACCATACAGTGATGATTATCATATTGCTTCCTCAGACTACGCAGGCGCATACATTTTGTAACGTTTATGAAGGTGGACTTTTAAAATTATATTACTATTATATCTCTCTAGTTTCAATAAGTCCTACTGTTGATCGTGATTAATTTTATTTTTATTTACTAATTATATTATACAAAACACTTTAGCTCACTAAGAGTCTACAAAAATGTACAGAGCTTAACATAATTAAAAACAAGTTATTATGATAAAAAAAAATCCTACAAGCATTTTCCTAGATACGAAAAAACTGATACCTGTGCCATATATTTCAAGGGAATAGAGCAAGTAGGGTGAATTTGAAGATAATGCATTAAATTCATCTCGGCGAAATGGTGGTTTAAATTTTTTTATCACCACGTCTTACTACCGGTTCACTTTATACGCATATATGATAATTACTCTAATAAGATAAGGATAAGGAAGGAAGCATTTCAGAGGTAATCTACCCGCATTTGCTTGGAAGGAGAATGGGGGGCCATTATAGGAAAACCACTCTCAGTAGACCCGACTGGTATTCGAACCCCGATCTCCTCGTCATCAGCAGGCCAGTCTAGCTCGAGAGTGACGCCTTAGATCATTCGGCCACTTAAGTGGATATTCCCAACCACGTACTACTACACGTCCGGACTAACCACATTTAACGACATTAATATTGTAGGGATTAGGGAGATATAATGTATCAGCATTTTTATGAAGAGAGGCTGTAAAGCCATTTAATAAAATACACCCTCAGCACACCCAGATGGATTCTAATTCTAACCTGCCCTCCAATAGTAGTCAAACCAGGCTATATGAGCTTGACCTTTATTCCGTGTACCCACAGAGAGGGTGAGTGGAGATCCAAGTACTTTCAAAGCACTCAGTAGAAGTTATAAGCCAGGTATGAAAGTGGAGTTCTTTCTATAAGTGAGGGCATTTCTCAATACACTATAACTAAACTTTACTAACTTGGTCGTCGTTGTTGGAAAAGTCCCGGAGGAGGAGGAATATCAATTCGATGTCGAAAATTCTTGCGATCAGACATTTTTTCGTACGTACTTTAAAGGAAACATATTCGTACATTTTATCATTCTTTTATTCACATAAATGGTTGCATGGTCTAACGCGTTGATTTCGTATTATATTGTATTGCTGTTGACAGGGATACCGGGGTTAGAATCCTATTAGGATATATTAGGGGTATTTATTCTTAAATAGTTTCCAAATCTCCCACCACTTGAATTCGGCTATATTTCCTTTAAAATTCTACCTTATCCCTCCTTAATCCACTGTCGTAATTAATTAATGCGTATAAATTGAAAGAGTACTAAAACGGGGTGAAACACAAACAGTATTTTCTTAGTGTGTCTGAAAAGTAATATGTTTAGTATTAATTTACTTTTAGTGCTACGTTACTCTGGTAGAATATTTAGATCCTAGTGTTTTGCTTTGATTCAAGTTAAGAACTTCTAGGCAGGAATAACAGTGGTTTTTGATAGTTCTATTCAACAAATCTAGGTTGTAAGAGTTTGCTTTCAAAGATTACTCCCAGATGGAAGAAAGCAACGATATACACGGTATGTATACATCAAAGGCGAGGCTTGGGGAGTGAAATATTATAATTATGTAACGTTTTAGAAAACAATCTAAAGCTTAAAGCTTGAGTAAGGAGTAGATAAATATGAGGTAAGACATATATATTTATTTATAAATTAAAGAAAGTTATTTAATCTATAAATAAAGCATCTAGGTCTTAGCTCGCATAATTATGTACATCTGCTGTACCTGAATAATATATTTTAATACATTTAAAAATGAGACTTGAACATGGAAATTGAAGCCGGGACATTTGGTTTAGCACGCCAATGCTTTACCATTGAGCTATCCAGGGATTTTCACGTGCTCGGGGTCACTCTTCACTCATATTTTAAGGCAGAATCTGTGATGGACGTGTGGGTATCAGCGGTTACTAAAAGCATGGGACGATCTCTGAATAACTCAGTGGTAGAGCATTGGTGCATCAAACCAAAGGTTCCCGGGTTTGATTCCCGTGTATAAGTGCGATTTTTCAATCTAATCGAAGATTACTCCCAGGTTTGAATTATGTATGAAACACTATCATTTTACTTCGTCTTGACCCCTCGTAGGGAGAAGTATTGGACTCACTAAAATAATCGAATTCGAGACTTTGATAAATGTTGACGTTTCATGACACCCTGAAACTGAAAAAGTGTTTTTCTCTTTTCTGTCTGTCTGTTTGTGTGTCTATCATGGCCTAAGGCCGAAACCAGATTAGTGATTGGGTAAAGTATATATATATATATATACTTTTTATATATAAAGTCATATATACATATATATATATAAAGTCATATATACATATATATATACTTTATATATATAAAGTCATATATACATATATATATATAAAGTCATATATACATATATATATATAAAGTCATATATACATATATATATATATGTATATATGACTCACTTAACTCTGCCCAACTTATATTGAACCGCCCCCCTCCCATTAGTGAACACATGATCTAAATGACAATCTCATTGTTTGGTTTGTCGGAGACGGAGAGGTCGTATCAAATAACATCTGTTTATACCGCGGGGGACTTACCAACAATCATTTACCACTCTTCCTCCACGCAAATGTTGATATAGTTTATCTGAAATGTTACCTCATCATCCTTACAACATTAGTGTAAATAATATAAAATTATATATTTTACGTACAACGTGAGCAGTAGTAGGATGCAGAGTAAAAAATAAAAGATAATAGTTTGACATTTTTTGACTTAGCATAACGTAGCCTAATTAAAATTACTTAATATAGCTAAATGTGAAAGAATATTTAATATGGTATATCTTAACTGAACGCAAAGCATGTTTATAATAATTATTGTTTTAATAACTGCATGTAAGGTTGTAAGTAAGATAAAATATAGTTTAAAAGAAAATTTAATATCTACTGTGCACGCTGATTAAGAGACATCCTGTAGATAATGGTAATCAACACACACACATTCAGGGAATCCATGATAAATATAATTACAAACGAACTTATCCTGAAACTGTTAAAGTTCAAGTGTGTTTACTTTAACAAATGTAATCACTAAATTAAATATATATATTTTTTTCTGCCGGTTGAATATACAACCTAAATTAAGTAAGTGTTCTAGTTTACAATGGCGCACAAATGAATGGAGGGGTACAGTAAGAAAATGAGAACAACACAAATATTGTTCCATTGTATTCCTGTGATAATACCCTAACCTTAACCCCCTGAGGATGTGTCCCCCTGGTCCCTTTTCTAACACAATGGAAACTTACCCCTTCATACCAACCGTCTCTTTTCAACACCCCCCCTTCTTTTCCCACGCCACGCTTAACACAGCCCCTCTTGCCCTTATTCACGGTACTTCTTTGCGCTTCACGCCCATCCACCCTGATTTATAATTTCCTGACTACTGTTTGTGTTTGTTTGAACACACTTGCGAAAGTTTCATTTAGTCTCTTCCAGGCGTTAACGGCACACCAACTTTCCAGAAACACTTTAGAAATACAAGCTTTAATTTCTTATTCTTGACATAATGACTCAAAATTGTGGCCAGACTATAATAATTAATTTATTATATTTCAAATGACCTGTTATACTTTAGTAAGCTCCGTTGTTGTCTGTTTGAGATGGTATACGAAAAATTTATAAATACTCAAAGGATAAATGAAGGTCTATCATTATAGATTTTGCTAATTACTTCGCTTAAAGATTGTGTATCATGTTTACATTTTTCAATATAAACATAATCTCTTTTGATTCAGGTGACCTGGTGGTCTAGAGCTAAGGTGTCAGACTTCTGTGCTGTGGGTCCGGGGCTCAATCCTCTGTCCTGGCACAGATTTATCTGATTGCCAAACCTTTCCTTCACCTCTAACAAGACGTGTATTAATCACAAATTGTGAATGTTAGGAATTCCAGACCTCCACCGTGGTTCGGATTCCACGTTAAACTGTAGGTCCTCCATTTCATCTCACAATCACCCTACCATTTCACATTTGCGTAAGTGCTTATAACCCGAACGGGTAGTAAGACGCGGTGCTAATAATAATAATCTTTTGATCGGTCCCGGCAAAGATTTATCTGATTACCAAACCCTTCCTTCACCTCTGACAAGACATCTTGTGAATGTGAGGAATGCCAGGCCTCCACCGTGGTTCGGATTCCACGTTAAACTGTAGGTCCTCCATTTCATCTCACAATCACCCTACCATTACACATTAGCGTAAGTGCGTATAACCCGAACGGGTAGTAAGACG
>CABFOW010001161.1:0-45849 GCA_902141385.1 Timema californicum | reverse complement strand
TCGGTCCCGGCACAGATTTATCTGATTACCAAACCCTTCCTTCACCTCTGACAAGACATCTTGTGAATGTGGGGAATGCCAGGCCTCCACCGTGGTTCGGATCCCACGTTAAACTGTAGGTCCTTCATTTCATCTCACAATCACCCTACCATTACACATTAGCGTAAGTGCGTATAACCCGAACGGGTAGTAAGACGCGGTGCTAATAAATAATAATAATAATCTTTTGATTCTGAGAAAAATCCGACACCTGAGCTCAGTCGATAGCATGTCTGTCTACTGAGATAAGGGTCCCAGGTTTGATTCCCGGCATGGACGAACGATTTATCATTGGTGGAACGTGGTTTCTTCCTTTCGCAATAACCGGCCCGTGGTGTAGTGGTCAATGCACCTAGCTGCGAGTCTAGGGGTCATGGGTTCGATTCCCGGCTGGTACCTTAGGTATCTTTCCCTTGAGCGGAATATTCCCAATCGTCACCAGGGTTTGGTTAATTAGACTTAAGTTAGGTTAAGAATCACCCCAGCTCCACAACTTCATAATAACTATCATCATCATCATCATCTCATCGCGGGTACGACATGTAGACAACCTCCTGTGGTGTACCCTGGGCAATGCTCTGTGCCAACAGAGCGGCTAATAGATTACATATAAGGCAAACGAACAGGACGTCCAAGTCCCCCCCGGTAAAATGCTCCATACGATAAAAACAAAACACGTCACAATAATAAATAAGCGGCCGGAAACTGTATGTTGTGTATGTCTTAGTTTTGAGTTAGATTTTAAGGCGTATGAAGCTACGACAACCTAGTAGGCCGGTAGTGGTAAAAATATATATGGCTTAAACCAAAAACTGACCCAGATCATAAGAGTTAACAGCAATGGATGTAAGTATCCAGAGAATAGTATTAACTATGACTGGATCCATTTCAGTATAGGGGACTATATAAATTACTATGATTCCTATTTGTAATCAAGTATAATGTATCAAGTATGACTAAGCCGTTCGGAATAATGTATAGAAATATATAAAATATGATCTTATATTTCTGTATAACAAGACCCTTTTGTATGAAGGGGAGCCGGATGTACAATGCTGATGTTGTAGTTACATTCAGATTGAAGTTTACTAGATAAGAACAACGACCTTTTGATTTATCAAATATGATTAATGATTAAATCTTTGCTATCACTATAAAAATTAAACTCCTACAATATACGCATTTATATCTAGAAAAGTTATATACAAAGTGTATGAATGTAAATTAATAATCTTTTATGCATTTTTTAAGAGTTTTCAATCTAAATATTGGCTTTATGTGCTTCTTTATTCATCCAGAGCAGCACAAGCATTGAGCCCTTCGTCTGGTTGGTGCCGCCCGCCTGATTTTGAAGAAAACATAATATGATCTCGGAAAGTCATGAATAAGTGCGATAGTTCCCATTACCTTGGGTACAGAATTTCTATGAGTGAGCGAGGAAGTTTATACCTCTAATATCAATCCTTTGAGGGTTCTTTTACATGCCACAGCTGACATGAGGCCGATGGCTTCACTTCCTTTCCGAAGAAGGTAATACTATGGATTTTTATGATTTCCACGAAATCCGGATCGTGAGGAGAGCACTTTACCCCAAAGTAACAGAGGTCTATCCATAAAAAAAACTACAAATCAATTTATAAACCTTTTTATAAAGCAAAACTGTACAATAAAAAGCATCACCGTTGGGAACATGGTCTAATTACCAGGCTCATTTAGTTTGGTTTGCCGATAACGGGGAGGTCCGGGTTCGAATATCAACCGAGTGTACTTAAGGAGTTTTTTCCAAATGATTTCCCAACTTCCCTCTATGCAAATTCACATACCTTATTATCAATTTAACCTTTCCCAAACATGCCACATTACCATATTATATATGTGTACAACCCAAACGTGTAGCAAAACTCGTTTAAATATAGTACAATGAGCCACAAAGCTCTGTCTATAGTACAATAATACACAAAACTTTGAATAGTACTGTGTGCCACTACTAAGCGCTAAATTTATGTCAATGTTCTACAGAACTATTCTACACTATTAATATCCCATTATTAAATTGTGTTGCTCAGGAACTAAATTAATACATATACATAACCTAGCTATTATTTTCATTGGAGCTTAAAACAAAATGGTCTATTAGCACCCCGGATTGTACTTAATATTAACTTAGGTTCACTTATACTCGACCTAATTTTGTAACACATGAGAATTAAAATAGCTCGGGATCCAAAAACGAACATTTCAGAGATGTTTGGTCAGAGCCTGAACTTTGGCGTCTCGACGCTCTCCATGAATTATTACAATAGAGATTGGGATATATTTTCTACACTATTTAGTCCTTGACTTTAGCTTAAAGCGTTAATTTCCTACCGGTGTGCCATGCTAATCCCGCCATTGAACACGGGAAGAACGTTTGCAGACGTGGTTGGCCACGTGGGACTTAGACACGATCCGAATCAAGTTTGATAAATACCTCCAACTTCCCAAAATAGAGAAGTATGACTGGGTCTGCAACCCTATCAATCACCAGGCAGCTGCCTCGACCAAGGAACCCCCTTCCCCCCTCTTGAAGGGCTCGACAGGAATTCTGGGAACTGATCAATGATACCACTCCCCAGTTAGCTTTCAACGGAATAACGTCGGACACGTTCTGACTCTCCTTGAAACGAAAATATCTAACAATCTCTGAATATGCTGACAATGTGCTACTATTGCCATATCACTTTAGAGGGAAATCAAGGTAAAATAGCTAGCATTGACGAAATGTCACCATATCGATCTTGCAGCTGTTTAAATGGATACCATCGGAAAGAAGTGACAACTGCAGACATCTGACCTACGAATACATAGAATTACAAAGAAAGTTATTTAAATATCAAATAAACTTCTTATTTAGATGATAAAACTATATTTTACCTCTACACTTGCTTGAGAACTCAGTTTATATATTTTGAGATTGGTCGAGTAAAAACTTTGATTTTATGTTAGTGTAGATGAGACAAATATTAAGATTACACCTTTCACTTTATGTTATTTTAAACATTCTATGTTTCATAAAACTAGTGAATTATTTGTTAATAGTTCTGTGATATGTATTTTTGATCATCTTTCATGTTTTCATTGTTTTATGAATAATTTTGACATTATTAATTCAAGGTATTAATGCATTGGTTTAAAAATACTAACTGTTATAACTATTTATAGAACTTAACAAATATTGTGGAAGATTTAAAAATAAATATATTGTATAGCTATTCCTTGCTACACTTGAAAAATAGTTTTTTTACTGAAATAAATGTTACGGTGTACCGCAAAGACTGTCTCATTTCTTTACATAAAAATGGAGAAATTTACTTAAAACTCTTAAGATATGTGAAACAAAATAATACACATACTATACACTGTTGCAGAAACTTAATGGGTAAAAGAACATCACATTCTACAGGAGAACAAAAATTAAATAATCCATATTGTTATTGAAACATTGAATATCTCTGTCCATCAAAATGGAAAGCAACCAATTTCCCATTTCACCGACATCCATATACATATATTATATTTGCTCGTAGCCTGGAAACTATTAGTTTTATAAATATTTATTTAAAAATAAGTTTTTTATTTCTAATACTGCATTTTTTCACTGACAAGATATTCGTATCTCAAAGAGTTACAGAGATATGATCAAAATTGAAAAATGTACGCAGTCATTTTCACGGGTATATGAGAACTGCCATTTAGTTTGTAATGTTAAATTAGGGGATCCCAAATTTGTTAGACCAAATGAACCCTCGCACTAGAAAACCCCCCATGATGTAGCCCTCGTAACATTTTTTACACTTATGAACATTCAATGACGACCTTTTACAAATATAAAAGTACAAAACAAACAGAAAACATCACATATTCTGGATATGCCTTTGACGAATGTCCTTTCATCAAATTTGAATCCTGATTACTGATGCAATTATATATTGGGAAAAACAGATAATAAATATTTTAAAATTATATATTTATATTATATATATATATATATATATTAAAATTTCATCGCAAAGCCTGGAATAACTATGGCGTGGCCAAAGGGTTCTGTGGAACACAGTTTGTAAAACTCCTTGTCGAATGGATTTTAATCAAAACTATTTTTGTATCCTTCCACCCTTAAATAAACTACCTTTAATTTGAGGGGTTAGATATTTAATTACTAAAATATAGAACCCCGGAAAACGGCATTGCGAAATCCACATTTTCAGTTTAATTTATCAAAATATTAAGTTATTTTTTTTTTACGATCACAATAATTTTCTTTCTTAGGGGTCAAGAGGATGTAAAAATATGGTATTAAAAAGCTATAAGCCTAGATTTAAAGCTACTTTATATTTCGAGGAGGCTACTTCAAGTAGCAAACAATATTGTTTTTCTAAATTAAAAACAGCAGATCTCCACACTAAAAGCCCATCTCACCCCTAACTTATAAAGGTGATATACCTCGAAACAGGCAGGGTGTCGTGGAGCGTTTTTGTATTTTCAATTAGAATACAGTTAAATCGAAGCGAGCAAAATAGTTTCAAGTTATTTTAAATAAAACAAATTAAACAGTAATTATTTTAAATCATAATATTATGATCACTATTATTATTATCAACACGTATTACTACCCGTTCGAGCTATACGCACTTACGCAAATGTGTAATGGTTGGGTGATTGTGAGATGAAATGGAAGACCTAGAGTTTAACGTAGGATTCGAACCACGGTGGAGGCCTGGCATTCCACACATTCACAAGTTGTGATTAATACACGCCTTGTCAGAGGTTAAGGAAGGGTTTGTCAATCAGATAAGTCTGTGCTGGGACCGAGGATTGAACCTTGGACCCCAAGCACAGAAGTCTGACACCTTACCAATAGACTGACAGGTCACCTTATTTCTAAATTAAAACACTACTTAACTAATATAAATATTTCTGTTTCTCTGTTGTAAAGTTAAGAATATATAAAAGTGTACTTTGATACGTTTTCTGGTTCGAGCATTATCTTGTGTTTAATAAATACTCCGAGTAGCTGTTCATGAAATGGGCTTCTAAGAGCCTTAAGTGCATCACATGCCAATCAGCTCCGTGATAAAGTCGGCTATAAAGCTTAAATGTATGGCCTTCTCTACCAGTGTATAAAGTTAACCATGGTCGACCAGTTTCATTATATTTCAGAATGTTTAGACGTGTATTATATAAAGTTGAAAGTTGAGCAATAGGTAGATCGCGGAGGAATATTTAAGACATAGCCTTACATAAGATATTGAATGAGGCTACACGGAAACACGTGACTCGACAATTTACTGGATAGGTTGTCATAGCTCTGGGATGTGAAAACCTAGCCAGACTAGGAATGTGGTATCGAAAGAAAAGTATCGATACTGTCCTCATTAAAAGTATCAGAAGAAAAGTATCGATATCATACTAGTATCGAAAGAAAATTATCGATAACAGTAAGTGTTGGTATCGAAAAGCATATGAACTTTTCTGCTTCGCCTGCTTGGGTGACTTTTGAGTTGACTACAAAAGCTTCTTTTGTTTGGTTTGTGATGCCAGTGCACGTTGATATACGGGTAATAGACTGGTGGCCACTCGACAGTCAGATAACAGGCTGTATTAATAAACAAAATTGAAAGAACAGCTATGTTATTATGACGAGCTAAAATATATTGAATGCTAGAGTTGTTTCTTGCTTGTCATGCATAAAATGTGTGAGAATTGAGAAATAGTGTAATTTGTTATTCACCCCAGTAAACATTTACAGCATGAGTGAAGATAAAAATTTAGTTTCTTTCAATACCGATCCGATATTGAAGTGTGAGTACTAATATCAGTAAAAGTATCGAGTAACGAGATACTTGTATCGAAAGGAAAATATCGATATTAGTAGAATATCGATACTTTTTTTCACATCCCTAAGTCAAACTATAAAGGCCTGAGATGAAAAGTGTGCGGTATACCGGGTGGGAGACCAGTTTGAGATTCTCCGCAAACCACTCGTCATCGAGAGGGAGGAATCTCCAGAATCACCCGATCCGATTCTTGATTCTGACAACGGTCAAGATGTTCAGGTCCGACCCAAACCAATCATCAACGAGGAGGGAAAGACTCTCGATCAGATATTTTAAGTTTCATCAAGAAGATGATGACGGGTGGGATGTAGCCATTATGGCGAAATTTTGAATTCGGGGTTATTTCATGTAAATATGTATGTTTTCTTATCCTCCTCTCTAAATAGTCTTAAAACAATCTACTTAATTTATTTTTCCCAATCTTTTCTTCTTAAAAGTTGACATCTTGTAGATAAAGCTTAAGGAAAGGCATAGTATAGTTATAGGAAGAAAGACTAGAGAAGGATGGGTTTGCCAGGAGGTCAAGAGCATGAGCTGTATGGCGAAAAACGGTGGAGTGAAAGGAAGAGAAAGGAGGAAAAGTAGGAGAGAGAGGTAATTAATCGAGAAGATCTCTACCCTGCTTCCCCTCCTTTTATTCTTTATTTTGAGAATGTAGGGAAGTTGTGTCTCTCTAAGGCCTAAGTGAATTTATTCAATTTAATATATATATAGCCTACATTTAAAACATATATATAATATAAAGCTTTATAAAATTATGGAGATAGGTCAAAATATTTAAATAGTATCGTCTATTATTAATGGTTCTTTAAACACATAGCATGAGGCGTAGGGGTGAATAGGGAATGTTAGAGAAAATTCACCTGCGTTAGCTTGTGTATGATAGAATAATCACCTCAAATCCATTCAGCTGGGATTCGAATTCTCCCCATAAGTAGACACTAAATTCAATGTGACCAAGGCCTACGGCCGCTCAGTGATAGTTTTGGTTTAGGCACAAATTTATTGTTCCATAAAATACAGATATATCACGCCTAAAATTTACCAACCACATGTTATCTTGGTGAGATTATGTGTGTTTACCAAATTTATTCAAAATCTTTCCTCTTATCAGAAAGGATGGAAGCAACTATTAGAAATAGAGAACATTTGTGGAAATACATTATTTTATTTTATTTGTGTGATTTGGTGACCTGGCGGTCTAGGGGTAAGGTGTCAGACTTTTATGCTGGCGGCCGGGGTGCAATCCTCGGTCCCGGCAAGATTTATCTGATTATCAAACCCTTCCTTCACCTCTGACAATACATCTTGTGAATGTGGGGAATGCCAGGCCTCCACCGTGGTTCGGATTCCACGTTAAACTGTAGGTCCTCCATTTCATCTCACAATCACCCTACCATTACACATTAGCGTAAGTGCGTATAACCCGAACGGGTAGTAAGACGCGGTGCTAATAATAATAATAATAATAATAATATTTGTGTGATTTAATGTGCACTTTCAGAAATAGGAATATTTTAGTTCGCAACCCTACTTATGGAATAAAATATTGAATTCAATAAACCAAAAGGCTCGAAAAACCTGTTATTGTGGTTTGTAACCAAAACAACGAAACGGCCCGTCAAAAAATGTATAATGGATTGCTTGACAAGGACTCATTTAGTTTCTCCCACTGTTCTTCATTTTTAAATGAACTTTTCATATAACTCAAAAGTACCGGAAGGATTTAAAGGGGGCCAGGGGGATGTGGACTACAATAAGGAAGTCAAGAGTTTTTGAAACTTTCAAACTCGAAAAAAAAAAAAGTTTCCCTCTTATTTTATTTCCACTTGAGGTGGCGTACAGACGTCTCTTGGCATTATTATAAATTCTGTCAAGCCCTTGTAGTCTAAGTTTAATGTCATTTCTTATTATTATTATGACAAAAAAACTTTCTTGTTTTTAATTTTTTTTTGTGAGCTAAATTTTTTACGAGTCTAGATTTCGAATTATTTTTATTCTACAATGAAAATGATAAATAAATTAATATTCTTTATAATAGAGATAAAGAACGTGGCTTATTAAATTAGATTGAATATTCAAATACAGAGTATTTCAAAGCTAAATAATTTGGTGAAATTGTCTGAAATTTTACTAAACTAAAAGAAAAGATATATACACTTATGAGTGATTATAAATTGTTAATATAAGCCTACACTTACTTTATCAGTTGAGTTTTTTTAGATAATATAATAAGTAAAATCAAAATAAATACTTGACGATAGGTATAAAGACATTTGGAGGCCCTTATCATTTTTGCACAAATAGTAATATTAATAATGGTTTGATCAACTATTTGGCGGATGGGTGTTTGAGGGTACAAATAACTAATGGAAGAAATTAGCGTACTACATATATGTGGAAATGCATCGAGTAAACTCACAATTTTAGAGAAGTATAAATGTGTCACACCATCTAAACATTTTATTTAAATAATAATTTTTTGGGTTATATATTTGTGTAAATACGCATGAAGTTACTGTACTCCTAAGCAACCAGTATTCTCGAACCTGGTTGCTTATTTTCTCCCAATGGTCTTAATTGGTAATCATAGTTGATTCCTGAAAGACTGGTGTCTAGTTATTTTTTATCTGGAAAAATATTATTGTTGTAGAAAAGTGACAAATCAAAATTGACTTGAACTTAATCAGTTTCAGATTCTTACCTAAAAATAATGCGTATTTTTTACTTAAAAATTCAAAAGCTATGTCTAATTTCTTACCAGATATGGTGGCTATAGTAGGCCTATTTGTATTTATTTCCCCAATGTGATTCACTTTTATATTTTAGCACCATAAGTAAAATTAATCTTAACACCCGCTTCAGTGACCGAAAGGTTAAGGTGTCACTGTCGTGTTAGAATTCTCTGAAGATGGGTGGATCAGTATTCGAATCTCAGTCAGATTTACTGAGGGTGGTTTTCCCCCAAATGGTTCCCCATTCTCCTTTCACGCAAATGTGAGTACATTATCTCTAAAATTCTTCCTTCCTCATTCCTACCCCATTAGAGTAAATCATCAATGCGTATAACCTGAACAGGTAGTCAGATGCATGGATAGAAACAACACCATTTACACATACGCTCATGTCTATAAGGTTGTTTCACAAAATAATTTTATGTTTTAGTAAAAATAGCATCCTGTTTTTCAAACGATATAGTTTAAAATAAATAATTTGACCACTTCCAAAATAACGCATTACTACTAAATTATATTTACAAAACTAAAACTTAAAGGTGTGAGTATTTATTAAATCTTTGAAAAAACAATAAAGGATTAAACAGTAAAGTTATCATAAAATCAAGTAGTTGATCGCACAAAAAGTAACAAGTGAAACATTCTGAGTATTAACTAAATTTTAACCCATTTCGGTGGAAGCATATTCTAAGGCGTCACTCTAACAATAGATTAGACTGCTGATTACAGGAATCTTGGGACTCAAATCTCAGCTGGGTGTACTAAGGGTGGTTTTTCCTAAATGGTTTTCGACTTTCTATCCACGCTTAATCTAAATCCAACCTTTCTCATCCCTAAAACATTCGTGTAATTAGTACATATGCGAATAGCCTGAGCAAGTAGCAAGAAGTAGTGATAAATAAAAAGCATACATTTTACTAAGGGGTAGACCAACATTAATGACAGGTACCTCTTTCTAGCCATCTCTTACCTCAGCCAATTAAAGTATGGCCCTATCTAATGGGCTGCTCCATAGTGTATCTCGTCAAGGTAGGCATGTTATCTTTCAAAGTAAGCAAAGTGTAATTATTTTTAATGCCGCGTCTTACTACCCGTTAGGGCTACAAGCATATGTAATAATTACTCTAATGTGACAGGGATGAGAAATGTTTAATTTACAGCAAATGTATCCCATATGTGTGGAGGGAGAGTGTAAAACCATTTAGGATAAAAACAGCCTCAAAACACCCGACCGAAATTGGAGCCCCTATCCTCCCGTTATTGACATTCCGGTAAAGTGACGCCTTATACCATGCGGCTATCGAGGCGGGTGTGAACATAATCTAATGCACTGACATTTAATTCGCCAGATGGCAGTTTCAACCCACTGTTCGATGATGGTTGTAACATTGTATTTATAAATATGGAGTTAGGTCTAAGCCAAAAGATGGCAGATCAAAAATACTGACTCGCTATTTATATTTTTCTATTTGGCCTTATCCTTTACCCCACTATCTTTTGGCGGCCTGGTAATATGCATGGGTGCAGCTAAATGTAGAACATCCACATCTCTTGTGTGGTCCCTTCTAAGGTTCTCTCTCTCTCCCCCTATCTCCCCTTTAATACGTTTCTGTTTCACAGCAATATATATATATTTTTAAACCAGTATGCATGTCGAGGACTATTTAAGGTATTTTTTTAATAGATAAGGTATCATTTAATAATATTTATCGTTTAAAACTCCTTGAAAACACCTAAAAACCTGGAAAACTTGATATCTACGTTGTTCACTAATTATATTAACAATTTATTAGGTTAAAATACTTGTTAGCCGTGCATTGACCTCCTACCTTTGACTTTACTAAATTAAGTTTTTGAAAATAATTGTTCAGCTTGCTAGATGTTTTCTTAATGCATTTTTTAAATAAGACATTTATGTATTATGTGATACTTCCCCAATTACACAGTAATTTATAAAATACTCTATAAATAATTCTCCTGACTTGTCCTAAATATTTACGAAACTAGAAAAAATTATACGAATATTTGGTATATTTGATTATTTTCAGATTTTTACAAAATAACTAAATGTAGAAATTAATATTTGAAAATTTCTTTACTTCTGTGATACAACATTTATGTAAGGAATGCATCTTCCGCTATATGTACCAAGTTTACATAAAAAATAAACAATTTGCTACTCAAATGTTTAAAAAATAAACAATTTGCAACTCAAATGTTTATTTTTCAAGTTATTGTATAAAGGAGAAAACTATATTTTTTAAGAACGTATATGGTGTGTCTTAGTTACTAAAATTAAAAATAAATAGGACCATACTGTTTTAGTAATTTTGTCAATTTCTCGATTTTGTTAATATTTAAGGTCGGATGGAAGAGATTAAAAGCTACAGTCAGAATTTTTCAAGATTTTATGACAAAAATACTATGTAACAAAATAAATAAAATATTACTTTGGTGAATGTGTTTAATTTAGTTTTAAATAGATAGCCATCTCAACACTGATGGATATTAGACCTAGTGCAATTTTAAATAATATATTTTTCTTTTCATTTCAAACGGGTATGTCTAAATACCACTATCACTATGACAAATATTTAGTAACGGTTGCGATTATTATTTGTAGAAAATTAAACTTGACGTTCTACAGAAGTGATAGTTATTTGTTTTTAAAACTGTAGACATATGTACTTTATTTAGTACTTTCTTTCATATATTTGATAATGTTCTTCCTTGAAATGTTGACAACAAAGGTTCAGAGTCTGAACCTCCATATTGGGCTGTGAGCCCTGATGTAACATCTATTTCTCGCGTTCTCAAGCCCTGTGTGTCTCTACTTCGACGTATCTTGGACCCAGCGCTGCTGTGTTGGTCCTTTATGCAGCGGAGGATTACCAAGGACTAACATGCAAGGTTTCCACAACAGGCAAAGCCTCTTTGAAGCAATAATATCAAAGCTCAGACAGGTAATTACGTTAAGTGAAAATAACATTGAGTTTTGGGGAAACGTGGTGTTAGGGGTTTTTGGGGGAGGGGATGGGGGTTGGTTTGTTAGTTGTCAGCCGATATTATAGCCTACGTAGAAGGCATTACGCTTCGTACGGAGGTTCTATTACAGCAAGCTTCTAATAGGTGAGTGAGATTTCTCTTTCACTCAAACAAGTGATTACATTGGTGTAGGCAGAGGGTTGGGGGAGGGTTTGGTGCGGTAGTCAAAGTGAATGCATGCGTCGATTGATGTTCACAGAACGGTATTGTGTTTCACAAACTATGGTATGTATAGAAGGTGGTAGTTGAGTGGTGGTGTCAAGCTATGGCATGGCTTGGTGGTTATTACTGGCGCTTAATACTGCAGGGAAGGAAGGGAAGTTTATTAGCGTCTGGTACAGTATTTATTGATAGCTCGGACCTCACCTGCGCTCCCCACCGTACGCGAAGGATATATTTTGAGCCCATCGGGAATATAACTAAAGTTGAAACTGTTAAATAAAACCCAAACTGGTAGAAAGTGTATCAATATAAATTAATTATGGGTTTTCATCGGTTGATGAGAAGTTTTAAAATAATTAGCTAATTTCTCAACATTCAACAAAACAGTGAATAAATCTCCGCACACAAAAGCAAGTACTCTTTACTGGTCTATGTAACGTATAAAACAATAATTCAGAGCCTTAACAACGAGGAAGCAGGTAATTAGCACACAACAGGTGAAGCTGTATTTCGTTTAATTGTGTCCTAGTATTTAAAAATAAATATAACGTTTTACACCATAACTGGGCTTTTAATGTCTGATATGAGAGATAGAGGCGAGGAAAACATTTTAGAGAAAGTGCAACAATATTAGGGTTTAAAAGAGAGGGAAAACAGGAATTATAAATCTCAAGCGAAAAAAATCTTCTAGTGCAACCGGGTGAGAATCGAACCTTGACTACCCGGTCATCGTAAATTTAGTATGTTACACCTTAGAGCGTGTGGCCAACGATGTAGGCAACTGTGGCTGTGTTCTATTATGAAACATTAGTGGTATAATAAATAAATGAAACGGTGCATCGCACATATTTTCTCCCGCTTTTATCTTAAAATAGACATTTACTAAAAACTCGTTAGATTTGTGAAACGAAATAATAGGTCTAGACATTGTTGGTGAAACATTACACCAAAGATCATAAATGAAATAACATGGTTTGTGACTTACTCTATGGCACTGGGAACTAGAAACACTGTTAGAGAAACGTTGAGAAAAGAGAAACATCTATATCCACCAAAGAGCATAAGAATCAAATTCGTTTTCAAAGACCCGGAACTAAAAAGTATATATATTTGCTTATAGCCCAGGAATTATTGCTTTTATGCAAATATATTTCAAATAAAAACGTTTACCTTCAGAAGTATACTATGATTTTACAATTATAAGTTATTTCGTATTTCAATTAATAGCGGAAAAATGATCAAAATTTGAAAATGTCACTCATGTAAATTACACTCAAATTCATTTTCATGAAAAAATTAGGATTGCCATATTGTTTTAACAGTGTCTAAATATAAAATTTAAGCGAAATCATAATTGCGATTTTCGAGAAAATTGCTTATTCTTTATTTCCCCTTAAGTAACTACCCTTGAATTTTGGGTTAAATATCTAATTCCAAAAACGCTTCAGGGGACCTCATGAAAACCCTAGCTACCAAGTTTTATCCCAATCGGTTAAATAATAGTTTCGGCTCTAACCCGAGGTACAGACAGACAGCATTGCGAAAACAACATTTTTTGTTTTAGGGATCATGAAATGTTAACATTTATCAAACTCTCTAGTTCAATATTTTGATAATCACAATACTTTCTCTCCGAGGCGTAGAGGGAAAGTAATAACGTTAATTTAAAATAAGATACAAACATCTGAATGATTTTTTCATCCAAGACAGGTCTACGGCAATATGCTTTATGTTAAGTTTATCAATCTGTGTGAAAATTATTATTAATAAAAAAAAATCAAACATACTCAGTCCAATGAATCGGGTTGGGAGTAAAGATAACCTGTTTGGGTATTTTGAAAGGACTAATAATATATTAGACCACTTCTTTGATCTCGGAGCACATCGAAACCGAAAACGAGGGAGAAACCTCATATCAAAAGCGCTCGAAGTTATGGACCAAATGCGCACCTAGACCTTGTATTAAAGGCACTCAAGGGGAAAAAACTGCATAACGTAGCAACATAACAAACATATGTTGTAAATAACCTCCTTACTTTTTACAATAGTGGTTAGGTTAAGTTAGGTTGATAACTGGCCAATTCATAAAAATCACGGTACGTGTGATTTTGAAAAAAAAAATCCATTTATAGCGGTGTTGCCATGATGGGGCTTAAAAACTATAAAAAAAATTGTGCCCTTTTGATGCACCTACCTTCTACGCTTCTGAAGTACTACAAAGCAGATACAATAATTTGACCTGTGTGCTCTCATTACGCAGATATTTGATCTGTATCAAACCACAATACTTCAATAAGCCTTCTAAGCCTACAACAATTGTAATAATTGCAGATTGAAACGTACTATTTACGTTACTAATCACCCATCTGTACAGTCACCATCGATATAGAGCTACACCACATTTAATTCCAGCCCATTCCAATCGTTACGACTTTGAATTGATCGGTCACAGCCTTGACTCATTTGGGTTTGAACCAATGTGCATAAGATATAGTAATACTTTTGTACAGGTTAAGCTTGATACTCAACTATTATATTTCTCGGTAGCCGTCTCCAATGCTTTGGAGGCTGGAGGAAGGTTAACGATGGAGGGAACGGTGGGGAGTTTACCTGCATCGGCTTATGAAGAAGTCCCAAACAGGAGATGACAATTGTCATATTAAAATTATATCAATTTTGAATTGATTTAAAGTTTTTTAAAACATAAATAGTATTGTAGGTGTAATTAATTTTTCAAGACGCCAGTAAGCTATTAATCTAAATATTGAGGAATAATACAAAAATGAACTATTAATAATAATTTTAGAGGGGGTGGATGTTGAACCTCCTTCAGTACGGCTATGTTAGGGTTGGATTTATAGTTCTAGTTGTTCCGTTTTAATCTAGCATTGATGTAAGCCTGGTAATGCTATAACAATGTATTCTAAAATGTATTTTAATGTATGCTATTATAATTAGTTTAATGAACCCATTTTCCGTTATTACATTGAAATTTACCTACAATGAAATGGTTTTACTACATATGCAATGCAATGTAACTAAATTCAATGATGGGTACGAATGATGGCCGCTTGCATCCATTAAAATACATTTTTTTAAATTACACCTAGACACGATAATTAAACCGGGGACATTTGACTTAGGGCGTCAATTGTAAAAAACTTAATCTAAGGACTAAAGACAAGGCGGGCAGCTTAAGAGACAATATCATTATGTTAATGAAGAAAAAGAATGAGGAAAGCCACACGTGGATAAAAAAAACTTGCATTGGCACATCCTGTCAAGATTCGAACATCAAATTCCCCGTAGCGGCCATAAAGTACAATGCGCTTAAGGGCGTGCATCACATGCCAATCAACTCTATGATACAGTCGGCTAGAAATAGTAAATTTACATGAACACTATTGCACGTGTATCATTTCTGATTAATCATTAATGGAGATAAAGAGTTAAGGAAGTTCTAAATACTGAACATTGTTAAAATATTAAATAATATTTGGATAAAAAAACTGCATCTTAAAGGCCGTTTTTGACCATGTTAGAATGGCTTCACAGAAAAGAACTGTGCACAAATCTTCATTCTGTCGTAATGGGTACATACTGTAGTTATTAACAAGAAACTTTGCCGCTTGGTCCCCCATCGTAGCACAGAGGAAAATTTCAATTAATTATACACATCTGTCATATCTTGGTCTTTTCTTTCCCTGTTACTCCCATACCTCGCGCGCGCACGCACGCACGCACGCACGCACACACACACACACACACACTCACACACATGCGAGCCAGGAGTTGAGGTGGGCCTGCTATGATGAAGGTTCTTAAAGTCTTATACACCACCCAGTCATAACTGTAGAGTAGTTTATATGTTAGTTATTATTTAGAAAATATTGCACTATAATAGTTCTAATTAGGGATTATGCCTTTTTAACATACCTTTTCCTTATTCATCCACCAAACACTAACAAAACTAGCTCGGTAGCAAACACAATTCATAATCTACTGTACTGAATTTGCTATTTGCATTGTTGGACACGTGGATAAAGGTGTTAGTTTCACATTTTATGGTTTTGTGTTTATGAGAGGGATGGGCTCTCTTAGAGTGTATCTTTTTCCTCAATGTTTTCCTACTTTATGCTCATACAAATGAGGCTACATTTAATATAAATTCAACCTTCCTGATCCCATGACTATTAGTGTAAATAGTTCAGACAAGGTGCACAAAAATAATAGATTTTTTAACTGTCATCTTCATGGTTACTAATGGCTTAATTTAAGTTTTTAGTGAATGCTCCTACATTAGCGTTGAGCAGAGATGAGAAAAAGCAGTGATAATCACCTGCGAAACCAGCTTCCCGTAACCCCAACTCCTACAATACATTCAGACAAGATTATAACCCCGCCTTCCCAGTCATCGGGATCTCATTCTATTTCAAAAGTGATGCCTTGGACAGTGCGATCACCGATGAAGTTATAAAAAAAGTTTGCTTAGAGTGCTCACTTTATCTTGACTCTATCAAAACTTTACGCGACATGTGTAGATCCGATAAAACTGTTCATTGCATTTGTGAAGTTGGTCGTGCCTTTTGGAAGGTAGGGAAAGTTATTGTCTGTCTCGCTACGTGTCTGGAATGCGGAAAGAGGGATGGGGATCTTTTATCCCCACCATCCCCATGACCCTTTACTCTTGTCATTCATTACTTAAATCGTGACTGGCCTCGATGGCCGAACGGTCTAAGGCGTCGCTTTTGGAATAGACCAGACTGTCGACGACTGGGAGATCGGGGGACGAGTCCCGGTTGGATACACTGAGGATGGTTTTTCTTAAATGGTTTTCCACTTTCCTCGCATTTCCTCCTCTAAATTCAACTTTCCTTATCCTTATATCGTTAGCGCCATTCGGACATATGCGTATAATACGAACGGTTATTAAGACGCGCTGGATAAATAACTTAAATTGCGGGAACTAATCCAGTTATAGGTATCAACTGCATCCCTTCACGTTACACATTTCTGAATGACCTCTATGCAGATCATAAATTATCGTGGGAGGAATCTGTGTACGCAGTATCACAAAACACTGGGCATATTGACTTAAGGTGGGATGGAAGGAGACGTGAGTTGAGGTCAATATTTTTGCAGTTTTTATGGTAAACAAACCTTTTTATGGCCAAAATAAATCAAATAATACTCCAGTAGATACATTTAGTTTATTTTGATACTCATTGTAATCTCAACATTTGTTAAAGATTTGTCATGGGCGTTTTAGTATTTGATGAGAAAATTTTAGATACAAATAAAATTCATATTCAAATTCAGCAATGCTCACGAGACATGACACATATTCAAGAACTGTTGAAATTACAATGACTAGCAAATTAAACTACTCTCAATGTGATCGACTGTCCCAAGACTATTTTTTACTATAAATACTACGGAATTTTTGAGCTTAAACTTGAACCAACTTTCATCCCACCTTAAACTTATTTGAAATGTGTAGGGCCTACATTTTTTTAAAAGTAAGCAAAATTTTGAAACATAATGTTTGATACAGATCCAGCAACTAAAACAAAATTTTGGATAGTTTTTGAGATTCTTCCTTTTATTGAATTTTAGGGCATATTAAACAAAACGCTGTATTTAAGTAGAGCTATTACTCGATGACTATATATTTAAAAAATAAAATTTGTGTGGTTTGATATTTCTTTACTCGTTATAGCGTCTATGGTTATGACTATCTTTTTGATTTACATTAATTAAAGGAGCGTGCACAGATTATGGTGAGATGAAGAACATTTAATAATAAAAGTAAGAGGTCAAACAATTGAAGATGATGGATGCCAAAATTCTTGATAAGAAAATTATAAAGTATGATTACTTTTGAATTTTTTAAATAAAAGATTGGGTATGAACTGTGAACTATTATGGGATCTCAGATAATCAATTTACAATAGACGGGGTGAGAATGATTTATTGCTATGGGATCCAAGGTAAACCTATTTTAAGAAGACATTCAAATTTTAACACCATCAAAAACACAATATATACTCTTTAATAAAAGCTTTAAATTAATGCATCGTTGCTTCTCCTATTACTTATAAATAGAAACGATTTCTTTTACATAATTAAATAAGTTATACCTGATAAAGGAAAGGGAAGAAAAATGCATTACAGAAATATATAAGTTTAACAAATAAGTTTATTAAAAGGTAAACAAAAATATATATAATTACATGCGAGTAACAAGGTTTAGTTTCAGTTAATTAATGATTAATGTATTCCGTTATCGAGGAATAAAAGATTAGATTAGATGAATAAGTATCGTTACTTTGTCCACAAAGAACTGACAGTAGCTAGATAGAACATTTTGTTTAATTAAATAAATCAAGAAGTAGGGATATTAGTTTGAATCATCTACCATAACTCGGCAACAGTAAAAAAGGGGAATTAAGTTTTAGGCCAGATAAAAAAAGACAAACTATCCAGGCTAATAGCAGACTAATATCCGAGAAGTCTAATCATGAATAATAGCGAAACAATTGAAAATAGAAACATAGCATCAAGTCCTAAATGTTTAGCGTTACTAAGAAGACTTATTTAATTTAAGCTAGCTAGCTTGTATTAACCCTCATGTAGAGTTACGAAAAAACCCTAAGAAAAATACCCTATAAGAGGAGCTTCCATTTTACAAATAATAAATGGCTAACAATCAGGCATACACAGTAATTTACTATGGCCGGTCATTTCCTAATGAGTACTGCCAGAGCAATCAATAGTAAATTTATACATTTACCCACTACTAGGGCATACGATAGCTAATACAAACCATCTTAAACATTTAGATAAATATGGCACCTGAAGGGGGCCAAAAGAAAGCATTATCCTCGCGGGCAACTACTTTAATCTAGTAGTGCTCCCACAGGTTGCGCACCGTAAATAGCTACACAAACAAGGGTGTAATCGTGTCTGAAACTAGTCACTGACCTAACTAGGTCCAAGAAGCAAATTTTAGGTGATCTGATTGTTGCCATAAAGAGATTCTAAACGAGATCATGTCGTTTAGTGTGTTATAAAAAAAAACAAGGTCTTAAGGACTTAGAAAAGGAAGTCTAGATCATGGACTCAGCATACTCAATCATCTGGTACAATATATAAGTAGAGCACAGAGCCCTTGTATTTAAACTATGCCTTATGGGCATAGGGAAATAATCGTCAGACAATCTGACTAAAGAAACAATTTCTGATGGACATAGAAAATAACTTTAGACATCCTGACTAAATAAATCATGTCTGATGAATATTGTTAGTACTTGTAACATTAAAACTTGTGTCTGATAGACATTGAAAATAAATAAGATTTTCTAACACAATACACTATGCCTGGTGGATATATAAAATAAAGCAAAATATTCTAATACATGAAACTATGTCTGAGGGACATAGATAGCAACGTCAGATATTCTGACATGATACTCATATTCCCAGAAGAGGCTTCATCTGGGACGCGGTGGTGAGACCGACGTCTGACACATTGTGGCCATCAGTAGTCCTCGGTGCTGAAGTTGTATGGAATAGTTCCTTCTTCGGATAAATAAATACAATGGCCTACAAAATGTGATCCACGGGGAATCTGTAATATAGCAACAGAACTGGCCCAGATTACAACAGGAGATCTAAGGGGGAAAAAAAGGGGTGGGGGAAGGGTTTCGAATTAAATCCACTTCCTCACTAGCGCTGTCAGCGGGAGTGGCGAGTAGAGACAATAATCTCTCTTTTCTTTGACGTGTGCCCTTCGATCAAGATGTGACAGTGCTCACGATATCGAAATGGTCCGCTGGGGCAATGTTCCTCGACGCTTGGGCGATTCTCGGTAACATCAATTCAGAGTGAGTCACCACCTGCCACATCTTATTGGAATAGATTAGTACTTGTTATCTTGTTTTAAGTGTCTTTAGGGAAAGTTAATTGATTTTTTGGAATCTTAATTGTCTTTATGGAATTTTGATAGTGTTTTTGTGAAATTTTGATTGTAGATGTCATATTATATAAATGGCATGCCACATTAAAACCACATGATATTAAGGATTAAAGAATTATCGGTATTCAATTAGTATGGTGACTCACTGTTTGAACGTAGTCAACATCTATTTTAGTCTGGTTTGCCTGTGACGATGAAGTTTAGGTTATATTCCCAACCAAGTGTATTAGGGGTGGGCTTTCCTAATTAGTTTCCAAATCTCGCTTTACAAATATATGGCTAAAATTTAAATTTAACCTGCCTCATTCCTACCTTATTCATATAATTAAACGATGATATTCAGTACATGTGTAGAAATACTGAGAGTATTGTGTGCTTCGTGTTGAAATATGCAGATAATACCATTTATAATAAAAGTATTTAATTATCTATTACTTTTTCATATATACTGCTAGTTTAACTATCCATCCGGGATAGCGGCATATTTACACTAATGCACTAGAGTTCAAGAAGGTAAAAATGAGAGAAAATATACCTGCATTTGCTTAGTTAGAGGAAGAGCGATGATAAACTATTTAAGAACCAATATCTCAGTACACAAAATGGTATTCGAAGCTTGATATCCCCCACCCCCTCCCCCACTGGCTAGCTAGACCATACTGAGGTTCCCTCCGCCTCCCCAACTGCTTGTATACTGCTGAGATAGCTAATTTTCTTATGACAAAAATAATAAACATATTTTAGTTTTCGGTATAAAATTCGAATACAAAATTCTAGTATCTCATATATCAATACTGGGATGTATTCCCAGAGCTTGGGGCAGTTAAATTTTGCTTACTACCTTTCGCACAAAATAATTAAATCTCCGTGTCTCAATAGTTTTTAATAACATTACATTAAAATTATGTCCATAACAAAAGTTTTCTTCAATTAATAATATTTAGCACCGCGTCTTACTACCCGTTCGGGTTATACGCTTTAAGTACTAATTACTCTAATGGATTAGGAATTGGGAAGGTTGAAATAGAGGAAGTGAACACGCATTTTCGTGGAGGGAGAGTGGAAAACCATTTAGGGAAAAACACCCCCAGTTCACCCAACCGAGATTCGAACCTCGATCTCCCCGTCCTCAGCAGTCGAGCTCAACACGACAAGCGCGTTAGTCAACTACGCCACCGAGGCGGGTTTTTCTTCAATTAATAAGCTATATTATTTTTAGCTTTACAATTATAATATCATTGAAAAAGCTGGGTTTTAAAAATCAATAAACATAATTGGTATTCATAATCGTGTGTTGTGAGTGCAGCAAAACTTTTGGTTCTGGTTATACGACTATTTATAACTAAACTTAAATGTAATGCTAATATTATAAACATATTCTAACACTCTTTAAAGTTTAGTAATGCCAATTTTATACTAAATGCACGAGTATTAATTGTGACATGTTCTGTCAGTCGTAAATCTCGGTTCAGTACGAGGATAGTAATGTTAGCTCTGCAATTGCTCTCACTCCCCCGTATTTACACTCTTGGCTTCCAATTAAACCTTGATGATGAGGTCGTAACCTTGAAACGTGTCGGTAGGTCGAAAGACGAATCTCGGTCATAAAGATATCATACGGGAAATGTTATCAACTACAACTCTTTATTTGAAACCGCGTCTTAATACCCGTTCGGATTATATGCGTACATTAATCGTGCTAATTGAATAAGGGTGATAAAATTATACTTTTATAGAAGAAACTCGCTTTGCTCTTGGGGGCTAAGTCTTCAAACCCCCAATACGTTTTTTTTCAAGAGGATGTAATCTAATGTAATTCTAGAGCCGTTTTTTGATAGGTCTTATTGTTTAGCCATAAAAGACCTCCAAAGAAAAAGCCCGCACCAACTTTAAAGCTGCTCCACCATTTTTAATTTTATTCGGGGTTTAAAGATTAATTTTTTTTAACTTTTTGGAATTTTCCCGTCGGTTACAGGATGGAAGCCAAATGTCAAGTTTCTAGCTCATCTGTAAATGGGTAAACATTAATGTCAGTGAGTGAGTCAGCCATATGGCTTTATAGTAGTATAATAAGTATAATTATATATTATCATTCGAGTGACGATTATGTGGTAAACCATTTAGGAAAAAACACTCACAGTACGACCAACTGGGATAAGAACACTGGTACCCTCGCCACCGGCAATCCAGTTTAACACGAGGGTGACGCGTTATACCATGAAACCACCGATGTGGGTTGTAACTTTGTTATTTAAAATATTTACGTAAAAATACTGATAAAGTGCAGAAACAAATTTTCTTACTATTACAACTTGTAATACTTTAATATCCGCTACCAAAATACCAAGCTCTGTATCATACAGTTAAAACAAATATTGATATGGATTGGGAAGGCCACAGTAGTGGGCAAGAGGGGAAGGTGCTGTCAAATCCTCTGCGGAAGGCTTTGATTTGATCCCGGGTGGGATTAGATTTCATAAATATTTACGTTGTGTGAAAGTAGATTAGGTAAGAGTGACACAAAGCTACCTATTTTATATACGGTCTGAACCAATCCAAATGAGCTTGATATAATGACCGCGTGCCCACTGATGCGTCTCTAAACTCATTAAATTTATAATTATATGTGTTTTTTAATATGTCAACCCTACTAGCGAGTTCCTATTTGATCCAGAAAGTCAAAGCTTGATTAGAATCTAAGCTAGGTTGAGCTTGGGCTCAAATTAATGTAAGCTGCGTTTATCTTGAACGGGCAATAAGAACCGTTTCACTACAGAATAAACGTATTCAACGTACTATGTAACCAATAGTACACATTTTTCAGTGTAACACAGAGGCTCCCAAACCTTTTGAGACTACACCACCCTTCACATGTCCGATTTTCCGTTCGACGACCCTGTAACCAATATTTGAAAGGAAAAAAAATCCCAAATTCTATTAATTGGCATTTTTTAAAAAGAAAATTTCTCATTTACATTACTAGCTTGTATTATTTTAAATGTAAAAATACCAAAATTAGAGAAAAATTACAGAACTGAATAAGAAGGAGTTGGAGTAGACAAATTTTTACTGTACATGATCTCATGTGTACAGTTTGTTCATAATGGCTAAACAGCTCATCTTGTATTTTATGATCTAAGTTTCACTTTTTTCACTAATACTTCAAAATGAGACTATACATTATAAATTTTAGTATTTTCCCTATAGACGCAACGCCCCGGACCAAGACTGACAACGCCCCAGGGCATCGCAACGCACAGTTTGGGAACATCCAGTATAACATATAAGGCTAGAATGGTAGCTTATTGTGAGTCCGCCTTAGCAAAAGGATAAATACCATGTGTAAAACCAACCCCATGGCAACCGGCCGGGATTTATAACCCCAACCTCTCCATCAATGGCGATCAGATGCAATACGAGTCTATCGCCTTTAAACCCGAGTAAACGGCCAGACAACAAACCCACAACTATTTTATCAGCTCATCTTTCTCACCATACGGGTAATATATGTATGAACCGGGTTGAAATATTTGGCAAATATACAGTTAGACAGTTGAGTCTATTGTGAGAGTTGCGCCTTAGAGTTTAGACTAATAGACCAACGTAGTGGGTTGCAACTAGATTCTTAAGATAAAACCGACAGCATAATATCTACTTAGCATTGTATTTTAGAAAATAGGATGAGTTAGGTGACCTTAAGTCTACAGAAATTAGTTGTGAGTAGTGGGTAGTAAGGGTACGATGTCGATTGTGCCAATAGGGCACGACTAAGAAAAATGTCCCAGCCGTAGGACGAAGGAAGAGATCAGATAAGAGGAGAAGTGCTCGCAACTGTGTGTAATGTACCACACAACAGAGCTCAATACTTTTCTAAGCTGTGCTTCTGATATCCCATCCATATTCAATTTATAATACTTTTCCACGTGCATCTCATTCCGCCTTCCATCTGGGTTACATACATATTTACAATACGGGACTAGGGGATGAGGAAGATAGAATTAATAGAAAATGTGTCCACATCTAAGTACAGGAAGGATGGAAACACCCTTTAGGAAAATCCACCTCAATACTGTCGGCGGAGATTAGAACCCCAACCTCCTATTACAGACAAAATGAGCACGAGACTGGCGCCTTTGTCCGCGCGTCCTACAGAATTGGTCAATACATTTTACGGAAAAATTTAAATCCATTAATTTAAAAGTTGGTCACATAAACAATTTAATGGACTCCAAGCAAAGTGGACAAGTTTCTAATCTGACTGTGTATAATATGTTATTTCGATAATTGGTTGTTTTTTTCATATTTGTGCCGATACTTAGCTTAAAATTCATTCTTGCTTTTCCGTTCGAATGGAAAATAATGTGTTGGTAGTTGATAGTACATTTTTTAAATAAAGTTATCTAAAGCAGTGTTCCACAAATGGCGTGCCGTGGCACACTGGTGTTCCGCGGCGGTGAATTAGGTGTGCCGTGCGGCCACAGGCCAGAGCGTGTCGTAACGTTGTTCAGTAAGAATAACATAAATTAAGTTGGTACTAACCGCAGCCGTGAGTCCTCCGCCATTTTTACTTAACTCACACTTACTAATATTTTTAATATATCTTACAAAATCAAAAGCTTTCGCGCCAAGTTCGAGATATGGTTTATCCAAATTAATAACAGTTTGAACGAAATGTTTCAAAATGTTAATGAAGTGGACACAGAAAAAGAACTTCAACCTTGAGTCTTAAAACATTTAAATTTACCCCAATAAATATTTAGTCTATGCTTTGTTCACTCTGATTTACCGTAAATCCGTTGGACTGGGTGCGTAATCCATTTTCTGCTATCGCAGTGCGTACCGAAAACAAAACGGTGTGCCGCAAAACATGTAGGATTGTTAAGTGCACCGTGAACTTAAAAAGTCTTCGAGACACTGAATTAGAGTATATTAAAGTTTAAAGGTAAGCCGTCTATTAAAATAAGGAATACTTACCGTTAATAGGGAAAAAATTATAATCCAAATTTAAGCCTTGGATGGGCATGTAATAAAATAAGTGTCATGTTTGGCTAAGTTTTTAAAACCAAAATAAACAATCAATCAATCATTTAGAGAGGTCTAGAGGGGGAAAGGAGCTAATTAAATTATAGCACATATATTTTGAATTTTGGTTTTACAAATTAAAATAAACTATTATTTAATCGATTTTAAAAGAGATAATAAAATAAATTTGAATATTTGCTTGTACATAAATTATTATTATTATTAGCACCACGTCTTACTACCCGTTCAGGTTATACGCCCTTACGCTAATGTGTAATGGTTGGGTGATTGTGAGATGAAATGGAGGACCTACAGTTTAACGTGAAATCCGAATCAGGGTGGAGGCCTGGCATTCAACACATCCACAAGTTGTGATTAATACACGTCTTGTCATAGGTGAAGGAAGGGTTCGTCAACCAGATAAATCTGTGTCAGTACAGAGGATTGAACCCCGGACTCCAGCACAGAAGTATTACACCTTACCCCTAGACCACCAGGTTACCCCTTGACATAAACATCTTATTGCAAAACACTTATTAGCTGTTATTTATTTGTGTTAAATTTAACTAGCCTATACATTCGCAAAATATATACTTAATACCTCACTTATTTTTTGATGGTTTGACAGCAAATTTCATTAGAAGTTTTAAAATACTAACAATAGTTTACAAATTAGGATGAGATGTAAGAAGCAAAATGTTGTTTAATAAAACGTTGTTATAATGAAATTCTTAGAAATATGTTGTTAAATAGTCACTTGTTTTTGATAGCAAATATAAAGAAAATATTCTATACTTACGTACCTTTAATCTAAATTTATTTTTTTTGTACATTTTCCCTTTCCCTTTAAAGCATAGACATAGGATTAACAGGAATAATAATGTATACAATATAAGTAAGGAAAGGGATTTTGTTTTTAAATTATGTATATGCTACATCCCAATAATGAAACTGCCCATTTCACGAATTGGGCAAATTTTTATTCATTTCATGGATTGGGAAAAAATTGCATGAACTATCGCCCATTTCATAAAATGGAAATTATTGTCATATCTTTTACAAGCTTCACTGAAATTCGTTTTCTGATATGAATTATAATCTAGGCCAACATAACTTAGCCTAGCCTTCCATTCTAAAACGATTAAAGGTTTGGACCAAATCTGTTCTTCGCTAGTTCACTTTAAAGACCGGGAAAAAATCGTCCACCTCATGAATTGAATAGCGGTTGGATCTGCCCAGTTCATGAACTAGTCATTCAATGAGCTGTGTAGCATAAGAACTACTAAATTCATGAATCGGACTAATTTTTTCCCGGTTCGTGAAATGTACAAACGAAGAAGCCTGTTTATGGAATGGGCAGAAATTCGACCAATTCATGAAATGGCCAATTTCACTTTTGTGGTGTAACATATTACGTAGGCTGAACAGAGGGGCTACTATTGATTTCCTATAGGGGAGGGGCGATAGGGATGAAAAAGAAAGCATACACCAACACTTGTTCGGAAAGAAGATAAAAAAATACGTTTGAAAAAACACCCAATTAAGTCTACCGGGAACCAACCAACCCTGAACATGTTGGGTTAGGGTCAAGTGAGCTGACGCTGAGCTAACCCTGCATGTACACGTGGGGGCGAACAAATGGTTCAAAGTAGTGATTTTATACCTTTTCCAAGGCACGGCACACTAAACAAATGGTCAAGGCACACTATCAATTATTTTAAGGATATATTTTATTATTAAAATAACGAGTATCAAGGTCGTGTTAAAATGTCAGTATCTAAAATTCTAGTAACTATGTTATTTTATATTATTATTATTATTATTATTATTATTATTATTATTATTATTATTATTATTATTAGCACCACGTCTTACTACCCGTTCGGGTTATACGCACTTACGCTAATGTGTAATGGTAGGGTGACTGTGAGATGAAATGAAGGACCTACAGTTTAACGTGGAATCCAAACCACGGTGGAGGCCTGGCATTCCCCACATTCACAAGATGTCTTGTCAGAGGTGAAGGAAGGGTTTGGTAATCAGATAAATCTTCGCCGGGACCGAGGATTGAACCCCGGCCGCCAGCATAAAAGTCTGACACCTTACCCCTAGACCGCCAGGTCACCTGTGTTATTTTATAAAATACAAGCTTTTTTTTTTCTTTCCCCACAAATTCTCACGGTACACTGGTAGAGAAACTCTTGTCTAAAGTTTTACACTAATCAACTCTGAGAAGGAATTCAAGGTTTGAATCTCGGGTGTGTTCATTGGGATGGTTTCAACCCCCCTCCTCGCCCACCTCACGTTGATGATGATGGTATTTACTCTTAAACATTCTCCCCATCCTTACTAATTAAGTTAAGCTGGTATAACCATGCACTTTGGTGGTAATATGGTCTAAGGCATCAGTCACACAATAGATTGAATCACCAAGACATGTAAGTTAAGGTTCAATTCTCAGTTGGGATTGGTGTTCTTTCTTTTGCGTGTGATTGATCATTTAGATTTTCCTATTTTTTCTCCACCCTAATACAAGTGCATTAATTACAAAATACCTTTATAATTAGTGACTTTTAGTTAAATATATTTTACCTGGCGTGTTATCTGTACTTATAAAAATAGTTCTGTGGCGCAAGCCATTTTTCTTGTAGCACATTCCTCGAGTGTAAATCTGTATATTTGTGCTTTTGTCTTCACTCTAGACGTGTAAATTAATATTAAGTAGCTTTGTGGTTTTTATTAGTAAAACCACATGCACCGGCTCTCATTATAATTACATCTACAACATAAGGATGAGACATTTCAATATCTCTTTAATATTGAAGTCAGGTGCCATTTGTTAAAAGTGTCGTTCTACATTTAAAAAGAATCCCTCCTTTTCTTGTATGTTAAAGTATTTTGTCAAAGCAAATGGGATTAGTTCCTCCGGTTTTTTTTTACACCACAGCCTTACATGAAGGAAAGTATAAAAAGGAAGAGAGACGAAGGAAGCAAAAATAAATAGAGGAAAAGGAGTAAAAATAACCGGAAGAATTTTGAGATGGATTGATAGTGAACGCGGGGCGAGAAAGGATAAATAAAATACCGGAAAGGGTATAGAAGGAGAAAGTAAAAAAAATCAGGGGAATAAAAAAGAGATGAGTAAAAGAGGGGAAGAAAGAAAAGGACAAAGGGAGGGGAAGAAAGGGACAATGAAAGAAACTGGGAGAAAGAGCAGTGGGCAAAGAAAGAAAAAAAGGGGTTAGACGTAAGTAACGTGTGCAGAATAAGTGTGGAATAAAACGAGGGTGTACTGTTTTGCATTTATATGGTCACTCGTCTTTTCCTCGCCCCCATGGCCCCTCTAGCAGCCGCCACAGGGACGGCAATTCACTTTGCTCTGCCCGGGTGCAAGGAGAACCAAGAGAAATACCTCCTTTACTTCCTATGAGCCGGGCTTCTCATTACCACGACAGTCTGGGACGAGGAGTTTCCTACACAGCTCTCTCACGTCACAAAATTTTTCTAGTCGACACAACCAACCCTTCTTGGGGGAAAAAAAAGGCAACACATACTTCTACTGGAAAAAGTGACCAAGTGTATAAATGGCACCACATCAGTGTGATTGATGCTACAAAATGTCACAAAATAAACTTTCATAACTGAACTAAAACAGAGATTTTGTAGATTGGCATTATGTAGTACCAGGTGTGTGATGCGGTTAATCCGTCTTGAATAATAAAGTAGTCCCATTTAATTATAATGGTATTTAAAACTTTATTATAAATCCATTTCTAGAGCTAAATTGTTTGCAAGAGAATTTCAAAGAACTGAATCCCAGCCTGCCCTTGTAATAATACTGCTGCATTTGATTAATTCTCACTCTTTTCACTAACTTTCTTTTTTCTAAATAGTTTACATTGCAGACACTGACACTATTGTGTTCTAACTATATTTAAAAAAATAAGTATTCTCTACGCTCAATAGTCTCTGCACCAGTTATTTTGCTTATTTTACCAGCGTTATTATTATGATTTAATTGGAACTTCAATATATTATTAGACATCTAGGTTTTTCTTTGCTTGGATATTTATTTATACATATACCTATTTGTTTTAGGTATTTATGAAGTATGTTGAAAACACATTATATATATGAAAGTAAAATTGACTAAAAGTTCAAATATGGACATGGTATTTTTTTTCTAGTAAGGCCTCAATATAATAAGTAACACGTTTTAATTTGGTCTCTTAACGTTTTTTTTAGCATTCATTAAAATCACGTGTAAAATAGTAAGTTTACTACATAAAAAATAAAGTGTACACCTTGTTAGAATTTTTTTAATAAGTCGTTTAGCTAGTTTTAGAGATGATAATATATTAATTACACTGTTTGCCTTTTACAATATTTTCAAAATGTGCTCTATTTACTATTTTTCGCCATCCATACCATTGCAGTGTCTACTTAAATGAACCCACCCGCGTATTTAAATAACTATGCGACTAAATAATATATTTATGTTAGTACTCAGATATTAACATTCTTCACGCAAGGGCTAATTAAATATGTGAGTTTAATATAAAACTAAACATGATGCTATAATTAACTAAAAACGTAATAACAGTTTTGTTTTACAGTTATATAAAACACATATAATCGAAACTTATATTTTAACTAGATTTTAAATATAATTTTAAACCGAAAGAAGTTATTACATTTTGTTCATGCCAAAATTAAAAATTGACTTTAAATGTTTTTATATTCGATAAAAGTAAAAAAAAAATCTTACCGAACACCTATGGAATTAATTTTTAATCCATCCATTTAATGTTTAATCCATCCATTTAATTTTAAAATGTATGTACCATTTAAACATGCCTGAGTTGGTAATTTAACTCTCTCATCGTAGGTTAAATTAGTTTGTAGTTTTAGTGCTTTGCGTTGTAGCTTGTGTTTATATTATTTTTATTAGCACCGTGTCTTACTACCCGTTCGGTTTATATACACTTTGTGTTCATAAAGTTCACATTAAATATTAAATATTATCCTAGCAATGCTATTTCCCTTGGGCCTACAATACTTTCTGGTTGCTAACAGCCGCCCGAACTCAAACTTAAAAAAATGCAAGTCACTGGTGTAAATACCCCCGGTCGTGTTCAAGGGCCTCTTAAATCCCCCATAATCCCCCGTCGTCCTTGGAGTTTCTCCCCGTTGTTACTGGGCTCCATTTACCCCCAAAGAAATCTTTGAGCGCCCAAGTGCACAACTCGTGCAAAGAGATGTCAAGGAAAGGGGTCTGTCTAGGACCGTCCTGTCGTCGGTGACAAACTTAATTAAAATTGATCAGTTAGCTTGTGGAGCTTGTTAAAATGTTTGAACCTTCTGCGTTTGTCTCACTGCTAAAAGAAATGTTACACAGACTTTTTTCCTCTCTCTTCTCTCAATTTTTTTTATTTATTTTCTGCATCCCCCCCACCTCCCCCTCTTTTTTCTTCTTTAACGAACTTTGTTACAGTGTTACAAAGCTAATATTTGACCTTCATTATTTTTTTCTTTGAAGAAGAGTTTTGTAAAGAGGAATTGATACATTAAGTTTTTTTTATAGATGTGTTGTTAAATTGTTTTTTGTAAACAGTACGGTTCTTTGTGAGAAAAAAGTTAATTGAAAATTTAAGTAAATTCGATGTGAGTTTGTATTAATAACATACACTATAGGTATACATTTAACCTAAATTGCATGTATGAAAAAATGTGGGCTAAAGGTTAATGCTCATGAAATAAATACAATTGCCATGATTAGAGACAAAATGAAAGCTCAAAATATAGGCTATTAATAAAATATGAAGGATGAAATGTGAAGTTCTATGTTTATTGGAGTTGGGAAGTTTAGTTGTGTTTTACCTGCATTCATGAGTTCACTTAATTGGTATGTAATATGTAACTCTAACTAGAATATGCAATCATGTGGTAAAACAATTTATTTTAATACATATTTAATTTAAATGCACGAGAATTAATAGCATTTTTCTTTTATATCGAGTATTAAAACAGGAAAGTAATGGTTTTTAAGGTTATATATAATAATGATTACATACTATTTAGTACTAATTTTAACACTTTGTTTTTAAGGTGGGATGGAAGGGGTTGCGAGAAAAAGGCAGTGTTTTTGAAGTTTTAATGACAATTTTTTTTATTCAAAATAAATACAATATTGCTCTAGTACAATTATGGAATTTAATTTTCTTCACATGATGAATTCAAAATTTATAGAATGTATGTCAAGAGTGTCCTGGAATTTAATGATAACTTTTTCTCTTATTTAAAAAGTTTCTCATCTAATGCTGCTATGCTCCTGATGGATATTCAATCAGGAACTGTTGATATCATCATGTGAAGAAAATTACACTCCATGTTTCTACTGGAGAAATATTTGATTTATTTTAGCCAACAAAATGTTTTGTAATAAAAACTGCAAAAATACAGGCCTTTTCTCGCGTCCTTCCGCATCCAAACTTAAGGTATTTCAATAATTATAGCAGGGTCGCCATTATAATAGCCTTACCACATTTATGGGTGCGCAGACTAAGCGTCACAAACGTCTAATATGGTTTTCCGGTGATGAGGTCGGGATTAAAATCCTTGTCAGGTGAACTGAAGGAGCTTTATCTTATATGGTTTCCCCATCCTTACCCCATAGGCGTATTTAAACACGGATAACCTGAATGAGCTAAGACGTGGCGAAAACGAATAAAATCATCTGACATTTACAAGAGCTACTAAATCTATGTTAATGTAATCATATACAAAATTATATGCTTTGCGAATGTGAGGGACTCAATTTTTATGACTGTTAGATACATCCGTTGTGGTTGACTCTTTATATGTTATAGTCATATAACCCACATATGTGTGAACATGGCATAAATTCTAAGCTTAGTCTGGAATTTAGACGAAGGGTTCGAGAAGGGTGGGGGAGAGGGCAGGAGTTTTAATCCCAGCCTGGTGTAGAGATATTGTTTTTTCCTAAATTATTTTTTGCCACTCTTCCTCCACGCAAACATGGGTACATTTCTTATAAAGTTCTAACTTATTCATCTCAACCCCATTAGCGCATTTAATATTCGTACATCCCAAACAAGTAGGCCTAGTAAGGAACGATGGTAATATTAATATTAATAATAATAATAATAACAACATCTAGTAAGGAACGATGGTAATATTAATATTAATAATAATAATAATAATAATAATAACAACAAAAGGTTCTCTATTGAATTGTAAAAAGTTCTACGACTATACTGTAATCTTATTGTATGCTCCATCCAAACATCTTCACTTGGACTAACATGTTTTGCATTTTAATGTTGTAATTTTTTTCATAAGAAATATTTATTCAAAAATAGCTTCTTTTTTTTATCGTTTTCCTTGAAACTCGAAAAGAATTAAATCTTGGTTGGTCACTCGTAGAATAGCAGCCAACCCAGCATTCATTACGGCCGAGCAACAGAGACGTTATTAGTATAGTGTGGAAGGCGTAACAAAAAAAAGTAATGGAGAAAAAAAAGGAGGGGCTAGAAGGGGGAGAGAGACAAGCAAGCTTTGCTTTGAATTGAAAAAGAGGGTGGAATTAGGAAAAGAAGTAAAAAAGCTAATACAAAAAAATGAAATGAAATCAGAGCCAGAGGGTTATTTAACGGTAGAGTTATTCAAGCTCTTGGTAGGCATAGTCTACTCATAAAATACGAGGTATAAGTCAGGTTTTTACAAAGGGAAGTGGAAAGGGATGGGGTAGAGAGTTTTGATATTGGTTAAAGTAGTCCTTATTATTAAACCATAGCGCACAATGCGTGAAAAAAATATAAATTACTTTTTTTTTAAATTCAAGTAAGTCAACCTTATGAGAAAGCTTGTTGGGTTTTTTTTCTTCTGATTAATGTAATTTTCAAAAGAGGAAATTAAACCAATAATTTTTTTTTTAGTATCTTAGGTGAGAAGTTGAGTAATTATGACAAATGAATTTCAGGCAATTTCAAGATTATTACTTTTTTTGTAGGGGAAATTAATGAATAGTTAATAAAAAAAAAGATCAAAGAAAATTTAATTGGCCGTCAAAACCTTATGTATATTTCATGATATAACTGCCCAGAGCTACATATAGGCTATGTAACAACACAAACTGGCCGTTTTATGTAAGTTTTCTGTTTATTTTACTATTCCTTTTATTATTATCTTATTTATCAGACACTTGATACACATAAGTTGTTGGCCTCGGGTATTTACTTTCTATAGTAGATTGCGAATTAATCGTAATATAATTAGCACGCTTCATTGAAGTTTTAAACAAGGAAGAAAATACAAAACTCTTGGAGATTCAGGGAAGTGTAATAGGATTATGATTGGATAATACAAATATACCTTTTTAAGAGCAACATAGATACTTTATAAAAGGTACTAAAAGTGAAAGTGAACTAAATTAATGATTTATTTTATTAAATAAAAATAAATTGAAAATTCGACTCCGTTAAGGTTCTGTCACGTGGTCTATACTATATGTGTACAAGGTTTCAGCTTCTTAGGTCCACTAGGGTAACGATTCTCTACAGTGGGACCTCAAAAGGTTTTTTGGAGCACCTCGGAAAAATAATTTACAATGTACTTGCTTATTAATGAAGTCGACTAACTTAAATTTTACGTTTTGTAAGAAAGAATTCAATGATCTTAAGCATGTAAGTAAAGTTGTCTCTCGATTTTCCGGGGCAAAGGAGGGGAGGGGAATCATGGATCCTACAAATAGTTCCCATTTGTATACCATCGCCATTCAAAATTTGCTGTCCTTTGTTTCTACTTATTTATGTGAAAAGGGATTTCCCAGGATGATAAATATTGAAATGAAGCAGCGAAATTGACTCCGAATCGACTCCTGCAAGCCAATAGCATTAAGTAATAAATTTGAAAAAAGAATAGACAGATTAATGGAAAGTGTTCAACAGCAGAGGTCCCACTGAATAAATTTAGGTGAGTTAATTTCGTTTTTTTAAATTTGTTTGCTATTATAATCAGTAAGTAAAGCCAGTATTTAAGACTACATCTTAATGATTAATATGTTAGTAAAAATTAGTAGGCCACGAACATATTTTATGATATTTAAGAGGCCGCGAGAAATAAAAGGTTAAGAACCACTTCTCTAGGGGCTTATGGAGGGTGCGGATAAACACACATATTAGGAAATTATCTTCTTCTTAATTCAACAACCCTATGGTTGATTTGATGTGATTTATATTCAACAGGATCTAAGCATATACTTAGCCCTTCGGCTGGTTAGTGCTACCTGCACCATCTGGTATAAATTACATGCATTAGAGAAGTTCAGGAAGTACAATGTCTCTCCGTTGCACTTCCACATTAAATTTCAATGAGCGACCGCAAAAGGGTACAACCAATTCTGCTGGGAAAGGTATGTTCCCATATTTTACATAGTTCTTATATCTTCTTATAATCGACATGGAACCAACGGTTTTTTTTCCCCTATGAAAAAAATTGTGCTATGAGTTTTTACAGCTCAAGAAAAACCCGTCGATTTTGATTGAGTTTGAATACACGAACTTCGGGCCCTAAAGTGAGCACTTTACCCCAAGACCACCGTGGTTGACCTATGAAATTATATATATACATACACACATAGCTAATTTAATAGATATTAATAGTATCCATGAAAAGTTGATCTACGTCTATATATTTATGAATATTGTTTTAAGTAAATCAGGTAACTGTAAAAAAAGTTCCTTCTTATCAAAATAGGACTGTAGTAGTCTCTGTTTTGCTCGTGTAGGAACAATTCATCCAATTAAGTCCATACAAATCTATTTATATTTTGAAATTAAATTTTATTTCAACTTTCAAATACCAGCATTGGTTGGCATCTGGGTTAAGGCATCAGATTTGTCTGGTAGGATTTGCTAATGATAAGGACTTCGATCTATGAATCCTGATCGGTTGTGTTGAAGGGTGATTTTTCATAACTAGTTATTCACTCCACCTTCATTCATATTCTTGTACATTTCTTCTAAATTAAACTTTACTAATCTTTGTTTCATAAATGTAAATATGCGCCTGGTCAGGACGAGTGCGATTCACAAATATAAAAAAATTCAGGTTTGCTAAATCAATTTAATTATTGTGTAGTCTATATAAGATTACAAAAAATACGATATAATTATCTAAACTAGCAATAGTACACTTTATAATAGTTTTAAATTAAACTCTGAGTTCATTGAGCACTATATGATTTATAAAGTTGTCAAATACCCCACCCAAGTTAATTAAATCAAATTCTAAATCAAACTACCCATCCTACGCGACAAGAAGAGTTTGAAACTGAGGAAGAAATTGATGAAATTCTACATTTGGAGCATCGCACTGTCTGGAGCAGAAACTTGGACTCTTAGGAAGACGGAAAAGAAATACTTGGAGAGGTTTGAAATGTTGTGCTGGAGAAGACTTGAGAAGATCAGGTGGACAGACGGTGAAAAATGGAGAAGTCCTAAGAAGAGTAGGTGAGAAGAGATCCATTTTCGATGTGATTTTTCAGTGCAAAGCAAATTAGAGCAGACACATCCTTGGAAGGAACTGTCTTCTGCATGACGTAATAGAAAGAAGGGTTTATGGAAAGAGGAGCTTAGGAAGAAAGAATATTCAAATATTAAATGACTTGAAAGAATAACATTCTGGGAGCTGAACGAGGAGGCACAGGACAGGGCACAAAGGAGGTCTATGTTCACTGACAAAAGGAATGGACCTGTCGTAAGACAGAACACCTAATAGTAATAGTTCTAAGGAAGCCTACTGGAAATTAGAGGATTTTGGGGATGTAAGGTTTTTACTAGTCATACAGTTAGACCTATAATAAACAACTGCTTGCAGACTAGTCGGAATATTTCAATACTTAAAGAATCTGAAATATTTCCACTTCTGGGCATTTCCTACCCCCTAGATCTGTAGATATTTACCGACCCTCTATTGACCCCCAAGTGTTAATTAACTCTCAAAGAGTGCAAGATATATATCAACGCCCTACTGAGCCTCATCTTTATCGAACCCTTACTCTGCCCTACCAACTTCCTATTGAATCTTATCTTTATTAACCCATTATTTAATCCTAGGGGTTTATTAACTCCGATATATGTTCAAACACTCCCCTTTCCTAAGTTTATATCGACCCTTAGGTATGTACCAAACCTCAATTTACCTATAAGGAATACGGGGGTGATGCATCTTCATCAAAACCTTCTTCATCTTCGCCCAGACAAATGTCTTACAAACATTATATTCGTGTTAATCTTTTTAAGTCAATAGTGAGGTAAACAAGTTATTAAATTATTAGCTAATATGTTATATAATAGTGAGGTTAGGTCAACGAACTCAAGAAATTACCCTTATGAAATGTGTTGGCTTAATTTGTACTGGTTGTGGAAGAACGACAGGTTTGTCAAGACCAATATTGGAAGTTAACGGGCAGTTTACGAAAATATCGAAAACTTTTCATGAAATTTTCTTGAAAACAGAATAAGAAAATGCAGAACAAATTCTCTCAAACAGTTATATTGCTGTTCAAGAATAGCTCGCCCACAAGTTGAGTGAGTGTCGAGGGAGGGGGAAGATATTTTGACCGCTTGTGGACAGTTTATAATAATAATAATAATAATAATAATAATAATAATAATAATAATAATAATAATAATATAGTCCTTATTTGGGTCAATATAAGTTCAACCCTTTTCTTACACTTAACCCACTTAATAATAAAGAACATCATTTAATACTTACTGTGCTAAAAATTAGTTTATAATATTGCCCACATAAATAACTTTACATGTATTAATATTTTCAAATAAAATAAATGAGAAGAGTAGAATTAACTAAGGGGAGGGAGATAAAAGATAAATAATTAAAACACACAATAACTCCACACACACACACACACACACACACACACACAATGTCATTAAACACATAACTTATCTAAATATGATGGGGAGCGCAAATAATTGAAAAAGAAAACAATGTTTATAATATTTTGTAATATATAGATTAAATATATTTTATATAATAATAATAACAACAGTAATACTTTACACCCCTATTCTTACTGCATCCCTACATTTTCCCTCACATCGACGATTGAGGTTCTGCTCGCAGACTTTGAGCAATATTATGTTGAAAGGATTTGCTAGTGGCAGCAGTTTTAATATTTAGATCAAGGGCATTCCAGGGACTAGCTCCAACGACAGTAAAAGAGACAGAATATAAGTTAGATTTGTGAAGAGGGATGGAAAGGGTGTGGGTGTCACGGGAGTGGGTACCGAGATTATGATGAGCATGAAGAGGGACTAGACGGGAGGGAGGTATTGAGAATATCCTGTTAGAAATATTTTATTCATCATTACAAGAGTATGTAGATACCTTCTATCATCAATTCGTAGCCAGTTATGGGATCGCAAGTCGAAGATAAATCTTACACACGTGTTTTGAAGATTTTGTAGTTTACTAACGAGTTCAACAGTCATTGTAAACTATACCAAAGTAATCAAAGTGAGGACGTATTAGAATTTTAACCAGTGATTTTTTTAAGAGCAGAAGGAAGAAAGGTTTTTAATTGCTTTAATAAATGCAAAGACGTGAAAACCTTTTTACAAATATGAGTTACTTGGTTGGACCATGTAAGAGTATCATTAATTTATACGCCCAGATTTATTTTACTAAAGGAATCAAAGGAATTAGGTTTTTAGGAAGACTAGAAAAGTTTATAGTATGTTTAAGTTTATTTGAGCCTATAATGATAAATTGATATTTACAGGATTAATTAACTAGCCATTATAAGTTACCTGTGTGTACAATGCATTAAGAACTGAGTTTAGTGCGACAAAGGAATTATTTAATAGATGTGCAGGGGAAGACAAATATATTTTGAAATCTTCTGCGTAAAGGAGATGTTTATTCACCATTAGACAAGCCGGTAGGTCATTAATAAACATGAAAAATAACAGCAGTCCAAAAACTGACCTCTGCGGTACTCCCACATTTACACAACGCCAACCAGGAAGGGATTTACTGATTGCAACACATTGTTGACGTCCGGATAAGTAGGCCTATGAACTAGTCCACTTTACAGATATTTCGAAAAAATTAAAATATGACGATAATTTAGCAACTGAAATTTCATGATTGACTGTATTGAAAGCTTAACTTAAATCTAAGAGTGTTAGTAATGTTAATTGTCTGTTGTCCATTGACAGGCTAATGTCGTCTGAAACATTAATTAGTGCTATGGCTGTGTTATAATGCGGTCGAGATCTAGACTGATATTTGTCCAGTAGATTATTGGCAGTTGCACTATAAAACTACAAACTAAATAATCACAAAAATTCAAAGAGTAAAACAAACAAACAGAGCGTTAAAATAAAAAAAGCATAAGTAGAAAATACTGAAAAATAAAGAGTAGATTTTGTGCAAACAAGTTCTGAACCCTTAAAATTCCCGACTACATTCGCGCAAACAACAGCTTGCGAGCTTTCTTTGTCACACCATACAAATACAACTAACAGCTCACGAGCTTTCTTTGTCCCACCATACAAATACAACTAACAGATCGCGAGATTTCTCTGTCCCACATTACAAATACAAATCACTGAGAGATCGTGAGCTTTATTGTCCCACCATACAAATACAGATCACAAACAGCTTGCGAGCTTTCTTTATCCCACCATACTAATAAAACTAACAACTCGCGAGACTTCTTTGTCCCACATTACAAATACAGATCACAAACAGCTCGCGAGCTTTCTTTGTCCCACCATACAAATAAAACTAACAGCTCACGAGATTTCTTTGTTCCACATTACAAATACAGATCACAAGCAGCTCGTGAGCTTTCTTTCTCCCACTATACAAATACAACTAACAGCTCTCGAGCTTTATTTGTCCCACCATACAAATACAACTAACAGCTCACAAGATTTCTTCGTACCACATTACAAATACAAATCACAAACAGCTCACAAGCTTTCTTTGTGTCACAATACAAATATAACTAACAGCTCACGAGCTTTCTTTGTTCCACATTACAAATACAGATCACAAACAGCTCGCGAGCTTTCTTTGTCCCACATTACAAATACAGATCACAAACAACTCGTGAGCTTTCTTCGTCCCACTATACAAATACAACTAACAGCTCGTGAGCTTTCTTTGTGCCACCATACAAATATAACTAACAGCTCGCGAGACTTCTTTGTCCCACCATATAAATACAGATCACAAACAGCTCACAAGCTTTGACAGGCTGCACTTAATGAGAGCTATGCCGGTATTACGATAAACTTAATGTGCACTTAACTTTCACGTAACGTAACGGTTCTCCTCGTGTTTTTAAATGGAAGTCATCACGATTCTGTTAACTTAACGTTCATTTAACTTAAAAGTTGTCCGTGTGATAACGTTTACGTTACGTGAACGTTAAGCAAAGGGTGCTACGTGTTCTAGCTAACGGATCATATTGCGAGCAACCTAAACATGGTTGTTAAGTACCTACTTCATTTGTTTGTTTATGGTATGCAGATAAAAAATTCTACGGTACATATTCTTCCTCGCGTTTCGCGAACTCTCCTAAGCCACGTCTTGACTAGAACTGAACAACGAACAGGAACATTTCCACGAACATGTTCGTTATTTGGTTTGCTGTGGCCGAGTGTTCAGACTTGAACAGAATATGTTCGCAACATGTTCCCATAGTTGGTTGGTTTTTAAAATTATTTTTACTAATGAATAAAACAGATATTAAATTAAACAATTGGAAAACAGAAACGCTCGAGTATGTGTTTGTGCTTATTGTGATTATATATATATATATATATATAAAGAATTATTGTATCTGAGTAGAGGTCGTCATAAATAACTTTAACAAATTACTTTAAGTATCAACTTTATTTATCATAATCTCACAAAAAAAATCTCCTATTTGGTAAAGAAAAAATTTCTGGAATTAAAAATTTGGGAACAATCATTTTATTTAGGCGTTTTAGTAAACGAGGTATGCCGACTGGGAAATTAGCAACAGGCAAAAAAGGTGCAGCGCCATTAACAGAAAAACAAGTAAAAATGATGTCTTTAGCCCTCCCCCTACTTGCCTCGGTGGCCGCAATGTCTAAGACGTCACTCTAGTGTTACACTATAATGCTGAGGATGGGTGTATCAGAGTTCAATCCCAGTCAGGCGTAGTGAAGATGTTTTTCCTAAATGGCATCCCTACGCTCTTCACACAAATATATGTACACTTCCTCTAAATCTCTTTATCTTATCCCTAGCCCATTAGTTTAGTTAATACCTAGACTAACTTAAACGTATAGTAAGATGCAGTGACAAAAAAATCCTTCCATAGTTGTCCTACTTAAGGCGTATTTTGCTCACTGAAGTCAAGCAAATATTTAATAAACAAAAAAGGTAATATATATATATATATATATAATAGTTTGTATTTTTATAATTTTTTTAACTTTTCCTGTACCGATGGTGTTTGACATTTTTCCTTTCCAAGGGCGGCTAACATATTTTCTATTTTTTTACTGCACTCGTTCCCATACTTGTCCATCACACCACCAATCCCCTCCACATATTATTTTATTTATTTTACTAAAGTGATCTAAATATTTAGGATTCCAAATTACCTGATGTGTCTTATAGAGCTCAATGAGCTTAATTTTCATCTTCTTTTGACCATTACATTTTTCTACAATATGCTAAAGTAATGAGATAAAAATAATCATAATTATTATTAATTCAACACATATACTAATAAATACACTCACCAAAAGAGATGTAGATTTAAAAAGATTAAAACACGCGTGTGACTCCGCTGCTCTCCTACCAATGACTGTATGATCGGGGAAATGTTCGGTGAGGCGTCCAGACTAGAACAAGACCGAACACGGACATGCTTTGATGCGACGGGCAAAAACCGACAACTGGTGGCTCGGTGCCGAACAGAACAGCAAACACAATTTGCTACAATGTGTAACACCGCCCTTATTCACCACAGAATAAAGGCTGGTACACAACATTGATATTAAATGAGAATCCCAAAATCATAATAAATATAGATGAGTCGATAGGACGATCACAAGGTAAATAGACCATACTCAGGTCCATTTGTCTTCTGCTTCCCCGAACCTACTCTACAAATATTTGATATTTTTAAAAATTTTTTAAACCTATGGCTACCAGTGAAGTATATAACATAAGTATATGAAACGTAAAAAAAATATTTGTAAGTAATAGTTTATTTATTAATATAAGATATAAACAGATTAAATATTTCACAATACAAAGAAAAATATATACAAGACTATTATGAAGGCAATCGTCACGGGTCATTAACAATCACCCTAAACCTGATTAACAATTGATTATTCGAGTCATAAATGACTTCCACAAAATATTCAATTCAAAGTACTTGTAATACTTTACAAGTATTATCACTTGTACATAAATAAATACAACACCGGATCAATCGTCCTTAAGATGACAAAGCCTAATTCCCGCCAGAAGGGCTTCAGAAATGATCCCAAACAATAACATCAACTCAATCATAGGTTGTCAAGTTTTACCCATTATACAATGAAACTCTAATCTCTAAAAAAATATGGCGTCCCATTTATATGGAAAATATTGATATCATGCAAGCCCACAAAGGGGATTTTGCGTCTAGAAAACCTAATATAAAGATAAACATTATTTACCATAACTAATTTTACATACCAAGATATCGAAATATTACGCGATATCCTTGCGTAATTATCTATACATTCTGGAAAGTCTAATATTAACCTTTATTTGGCCGAAAAGAATATTAAAATATAATAGCCGATATAGAATTTTGTACCTTATACCATCCTGCACACCTATATGTGTCCAAGGACAGTATCCTGACAAGAGTAAATCACACATCTGAATTACACCATTATTTACGCTAACATTCTTGCTCGGAAAGGGGGAAAAGGGGTAATGAAAACAAATGCATACACAAAACAAAGAAGAGAGGGAAGGGATAACCAGACGGAGGTAGAACAATTGAGTAGTTTGGAGAAAGACCTAGAACCACCTTTTCGGGCATGTACGTCACACATTTACCAACATGCCCCGCGATGAATCACAGTTCAATCTGACACAATCTTCACGCAATTAGTCTGTACGTAATGTTTATTGAGGTATGTGGTGCTTATGCGGGGAGTCGACTTGAGAGACGCAACTATTGATTGGGGCAATGGTGAGTTCAGTCATTTTTATTTGTGTCCAACCTTGCTGTTTTCTTTAACTCTTGTAGCTTTATGGTAATAAACGCTACAAATGTTCTGTTCGGAAAACCGTCCACACTTGTCGTGAGCATGTTCGTGTTTGTTGTTATGTCTGGATGGGGCTTAAAACGTCGTAGCCTCTTTTTTCATTTTATTTTGTACATCCAGTAGGCTTCTATTGCAAGTACTTGAATCCTAATCAACTTTAAACAACTGGGTTTCATTTTAGTGAACAATTTGTTTACAAACAGTTCAAATTCATGGCCTATGCTTTGCACGAATTGTTACTTTAAGTTACGTAAATCCTATCACACACTAGTTTATTCACGATAAATGAAAGTTACGTAAAGCCAGAGGTGGCTGACCTTTTTTTTAAAGGCTAGGGCCATTAAATTGTTATACATCATTTGACGGGCCACTGTAACCAATTCTTCAAATTGTTAGATATACTTACACATAACATATTTAATATTGGGATAGGAAAATAATATTCTGTGCTCTTTTTTTACTAAAAACTATTATAATCTAAAATATAAGGTAATTTTATAGGATTTTTTGAAACAATAAAATTCACGTAAAGTACAGGTAAACCAGTAGTTTTTAATGATTTTATAATCATTAACATCATATGAAAGCCAACAAAGTTAATAATTGCTTTAACAAGAATAATTTCTTCTCTTGAAATATAATTAAAGTGAATTTTATATACATATATGTTACGGGCAATGGGAAAAATCTGGATAGTGTCGAGATTGGCCGGGAGATGTCAACACTATAGCTAGGTGCAGTGGATAGAATCAGAAATAGAAAGTAATTGATCTCATTTACGACACTATCTGGATGATACCGACACTAGCCAGCAATACTTGTACAACGTAGAGTAATATTTGTAAAATTAGGTACGTTTCAATTAGAATTATATTTTGAAACAATATTTCAAAATTGGGCAGTAAATTGTATCGTACCATCGCACTAACATTCAAAATTCTTCATTTTATTCTTTATTTTCCGCTAATATAATGCAACTTAACTTAACCTAGCCTAACTTAAAATAATCTAACATAGCCATATCCACCTAACCTAATCTATGTTAACTTATCCTAAACTAATTAATCTAACTAACTAGCCTAGCCTCAACCATAGAAATTGTCACTATTCAAGTGCGGGTGGATAAATTATCTGGATAAACTTCGAAAAACATTATTCAATCACCATCAATCAACATTATCTACATATTTTGGATAAAGTCAAAATTATCTACGTATTTTGGTTAACGTCAACATTATCTGGATAATATTGACTTCATCCTGGTTCGGACTTAATCCGTAATATATATTATACTACCCACATTATATATTATATATAATAAAATATTAATGTTATTTTTTATACCAATTTTCACTTAACACTTATCAAATAAAAACTATAAATCAATAATCCAATCTGGTTCATTTACATAAAGCACATTCCAGAGGATTAACACTTTTCAACTCCAAAAATTAAAGTACCTGGTCTTTTAGTTTGAAGAAACGTGAACTCATTTCCCTCCTAGAAAGCCATCTGATTTGTAAGCTAAAAGTTCACCATACTCGTTTCATTCCTCTTCATAAAGTTCCTTAAACTCTTTAGTTAAGTGCCTGTGATCAAATCATATTGACGCAACGCAACACATGATCAATAACATGATGCAAACTCATGTGTCTAGCACACAAAGCCTCTTTGTGAATGATTCAGTGGTATGAAAATAGCTTCCTCGCTAAATACTGTTCAAGCAAATAAAAACGCCCATTTCTCTTCCCTAGAATCGCCGGAGCACCATCCGTTTAGACACTTTCAAGTTTAGTCCACATCAGATTATTCTCAACTACATCACCTTTTTATATAATATTCTATACAGTGACAACCCTGATTATTATAATATGTGCACAGTATTCTATATAGAGACAGCACTGATTATTATAATTTATGTTTAGGGTGGTTAATAGCAGCTCCGTGGACCCCTTGGGATCCACCACTGTTATCTCAGGTTCCGTAAGGAAAATTTAGAATATCCTTAATTTTTTTTCACACTAAAAATATCTTCATAACATTAATATAAACATTTTTATGAGGGCTTCAGCATGACTTTTTTCTGGTGGTCTAAATAGTTTGGGAACCCCTGTAGTGACAGTCCTGATTATAATGGATTAATATACTTAAAAATTAATTTTTAAGTCTTTAAAATGTAAATAGGTTAGATATATATAGAGTCATCAATATGATTGGTAAACCTAAATTTAATTCAATATATTTAAATCATAATACCTACACTTAAAGTTAATTTAACTGATTAAAATACTTACAAAATTAATTTTAAAACTTTAAAATGTAAATGCATTAGATAATATTCCTAAATTTAATTCACTACTTTTAAAATAATCATAACTACATTTAAGTTAATTTAATTGTTAAAAATACTTCATTTATATATTAATACTTAATATAATACCGACCTAATATATTTAGCATAGATTGATTATAATTATTATTATTATTATAGATTTCTAGAATTTGATTTTTGCCATAAAAGATGATCCAAAAGTAGAGAGTTACTCAAGGAAATTCCTTATCATTAATTAATTACTTTAAGATTGTTTACTGTGGGCTATTCACTAAATAAATCGTATCTCGACTGGTTTTTACTCATTTTTACTATTATTATTATTATTATTTGTTTTCTAACTTTGTTTAATTGCTATTTCTTGTACACTACAACAATCTATTTTTTATTTTGCAAGTCATATGTAGCCCCTTATTTTTCAGTGCTACCGTGTTTGGGGGCCCGACTTTTTGTTAGAACTTTAATGATGGAAAATGAAGTAAAATATAACGCAATTAAATCGGTAACTTTCATACAATATAAGCTATTATTTTAAAGGCGCTCAAGGTCAGCAACTTGCACGGTATTTGGATCACAGAAAATAAACAGCAAAAATTAATTAGTTTTAACATTTAAACGTTTCATTAGAAACCATTACTGAAATTCCAATCTTATGCGTTCTTCTAATAATTCGGTAGTTTCTATGCTATTGAGGAGCCACTGCTCTATAAATGCAGGAAATTTCAACTTGAACGGGCAACGGAGAGAGCTCTAATGATAGCTGTGTTAATTATTGTAGCAGGTCTTTTGGCCAACCTCCAACGTTCTCTTGGCAAAGACAAAAGTATCAACACCCCTCTCCGCTTCACCCTATCCTCTTTCTCTCTTTCTCTTTCCACCAACACAGTGAGCCCGGTTAGTTTATGACCCTTCCACCTGTAAACGATCTGTGAGAATGTAATTGTAAGTGGTCCGCGCCTTTATTCATACGGTGACATACTTACAGTTCGGTTCCTAAATGCAGTGAGGGCAGCTGGATCCCCCCTCCCCCTCACCACCCCAAGACTCTGCCCACTATGGAGTAATCACAAAATCGACAATCGATTCCCCTTCCTCAATTCCACTTCTTCCCTACTCCCCCTTACCCACTCATCACCCAGTCAGTAGATTCTGGGGGTCAGCCTCACTACTGCATTCAGATTCATACCAGAGGTTCTCTCTAAAGCACCTGGCTTCCCCGGGACATGGGGGAACTGGTGGAAGTTGGGGCGGGAACACGGGAAATGTTGAAGCTCAGCAGGAATATTAT